>DWIY01000433.1:0-13451 GCA_018248615.1 Erynnis brizo brizo
CACCCTTAATATTTTATTTTTATTTTTTGGACAAATTTTTTAATTTTTATTTTTTTATAATGTGGCATTAAAAATACATACAACACTAAATTTTCACCCTTCTATCACCAACCCCTATTTTTTAAAAGTTTATTCCCTAGAAATAATTTATATGGCAAAACAACGTTTGCTGGGTCAGCTAGTACATGTATTACGCAGACGTGCGAACATAATAGCAGTACTTTCTTACTTTACACAATCCCGCAGAATGACTCTTGCTATACTCTGACCCCCGCATTCCACTAGTTTTTATGCTCATTTATTCCGAACCCCAACGAAAACCTCGCCCCCATAAAACAAAGCAGGAAGTTAAGGGAACTTTATTTGGAACACCGGATACGTTTTGGGAATTTTTGATACGCAAAAACATTTTCGTGTTCCTTTAAAAGGGGATTCCTGTAGGTCGAAATAAGCAAGTATTTAAAAGTTACTTGCTATTGTAGCGTTTCGGAATTTAAAAGAAAGATTTTGGGAGCTTAGAATTTCCAGGCCAGTAAAATAAATATAGCTTTTGGAACACTCAAAAAAGTTATGTGTTACTTCAGCAATCGATTTTGTTTTATAATTAGGTAGGTACCTACTTAGCACTTATTACACACACAGCAATAAGTAACCATCTAAATAAAGGATAGAAGGTACTCAGTCGAACCGACAAAATACAACGCTCTCCCAATATTTGCGCCCGAAGTACTAAGGAGTCTGTTAAATTGCAGTAAGATCACATGACCTACAAAGCTATCTAAAGAATCTGTTGAAAAGAGTGGACGGAACGTCTGAAAGCGCTCAAAGAACCAATATCAGACAATCTTGATTGTTCTAGTGTCAATAAGAGATAAGTAATCGTTTTGCTAGACATTTGAGGGTTCCGTAGCATTAAAAAAATACTAGATTTGTTCAATATGCCCGTCTCTTTTCCTCATTCGTTATTCGTCAACGCAACTGTCGTATAATTTGATACTCGCAAATTAATCAAACCATTAATTTCTCGGTAGGTTATAAACCTACCTATACGATGATCCCGCCACATTCAATTGTAAATGGGACCGAAGCCAATTCAATGGTTGAGACTGCTAAAAACAGGGTTACCATCAACATCTTCTATAATATTATTTTCAATCTATCGTAGTCCAAAGCTAGACATAAGCCTCCCCTAGTCGACGCCATTCCGCCTAGTCCTGCCACCTTTGATTCCTACTGTATCCTTTTGTCATTATCATATCTATCATATCATATCTTCTGTTATTTTTCAGGTCATCAGTCATAGGGCAGCCTATGCTTCTTTTTCCGAGAGATAGTCGCTATTTGTGAACCTTCCTTCCCAGCTATTGATCTTTCTACCATCCACTACTCATCTTCAATTAACAATAAGATTTTTATTGTATCATGTCAGATATTGCAATAAGAGCAATAAGTACTAATAGAGTAGAAAAAAGATGATAAAAGACAAATTCAACAGAAGAAATCACAACATTTCTTTAACAAGGCAGGACATCAATTCAATCAAATCTTTGTTTAATGTAAACAAAGATGAACTAAACGTTGTAGGTATACGTTTGTTTCTGATATTTCTGTTTCCCATTCATAGATTTAACATTGCAGTGCCTCGCTTTGTTTATTGTTCAAACACCGATAGATTTTGAATTTTCAATACTAGAGCAGTGTTGATTTAATTTTAGTTAGATTGCTATTGGCGACTTGTTTGGGTATTACAAATTAATGGATTGTGTTGTTATAAATTTTAGATCTCCTTTGTTCCTTGTTCTGAAATTTAGGGTATCTACCATTATTGTTTCATAGATACTGTTTTTATGCGATCAAAAATTACCTGACCTATTTATACTGTCAGTAGGTGACGATGACCACTTACCATCAGGTGGCCTAACCGCCGGTTTGTCTGATTTTCGTATAAAATCGACTTGTTTTATTCATAACTTAATCGTAATTAAATAAATTCTTATATCGTCACAAACTTCGCATTGCAAACAAAGGTTTAAAGCTTAGCTTTGATTTCATTCCAAATTCAGACAGCATTAATTAAATGAAGATGAAACAAATATTCCATTGGCTTGTTTCTGCTACTTCTATTTGCCATTCACAGATTAAACATTGCAGTGCCGCGGTTTATTTATATTCAAACACCGATAGAATTTGAATTTTCAATGGTGTGGCAATGTTGATTTAATTTTAGTTTGATTGCATTTAATACCATGTGTGAGCATTACAAATTAACGGTTTATGTTCACCGTTTCGATTGGAGCTATCCTACGAGCAACACCAAAAATGTAGCCAGCCTTTTTTGAAGAACGCTATGCCATCATTGTTCAAAAATATAAAGAGGATATCCACTGTTACAGACAATTCTAACTCGTATAACTGTGATACCTTATATGAAAATGCAGCATTTCAGGGACAGGACAGCAAATGCATCAAGAGCTACGTTGACAAATTGTGCGCGCGGTGTAGCGTCGTGTGTCGTCGTGATGGACGAGCACCGACACGTAGTCCGTATGAGCTACCAAAAGATTTTTACGTGTCAAGATGGAGTTCCAGAATATCAAAAAAAAGCTCAGTCGAAGTATGCGTTCAGTCGAATTATTCTAACTTTACCCGTACTAAGTTCACTCCCCATGTTTTTGTTTTCCGTTTACAAAATAAATACCATCCTGCCTTATTTTGTTTATTGTTTAACCACCGATAGATTTCCATAAATCAATAATGAAGAACTGTTTGTCTTATTAGTTTTCTTGTTGGTAACAACTTGGCAAACCAATTGGACATTTAATTTTAATGGATTATGGATACCAAGTGGCTAATTATTCATAGGTTTTTACTACTTTTTTATTAAATAATACGAGGATATCCACTAAAACAAGTACTAACTCGTTCTATGCACTTTATATTAAAATGCAGCATTTCAGCGACAGGACAGCAAATGCATCAAGGCTACGTTAACAAATTGTGCGCACACGGTGTAGCGTTGTGTGTCGTCGTAATGGACGAGCACCGACACATAGTCTGTATGAGCTACTCAAAGATATTTCTCATAAGATAAGATAGATATCTATATAAGATAGATCTTTACGTCAAGTCAAGGCGGATTGTCAGAAAATTAAAAATGGGACACCTAAAATTAGGGGCTTTGATTTTCTGGTCACTTTTATTTTAATAACGGGAACTATTGTAAAACATTATAAGATAAGATAGATATTATTAAGTCAGGATATCTAAAATAGGGGACTTTTTGTTTCAAGTTGCTTTTATTTTGGCCCGAATTAGTGAAACATAACCTGTACCAACATATAGGTATATTTTTCTCGTTTTGGTCTTCTTTGTTGTTTTTAAAAGTTAGAAAAGCCAAAACTCTTTTTTTCCTTTTACTGTAGTAGAATATCTACTATACAAAACGTAGAATACCACTCCTACTGTTTATATAAAAGTCTTAGCCATAATGAATTTTTTGGGAAATTATTATATTTAAATAAGAGACCATTTCATTAAAATAAAATAACTTCTCAATATATTTTCTTACTGAAACAATGAAGTGAAATTTCTTTGTAAAAATTGAACAAAAACATTTAGCTGAGCTTAATACAATAAAGGACCAAAGGATACTGCAAATTCTAAAAGCTCTTAATTCTAACCGAAATTACCTACCGCTTCCTTGTTATTCCAACAGAGTTTCCCAACCCGTTAGAGGTGGGGCCCCTTGCAAGTTAATCCTTAGTTGTCTACTTGTCTACTTTATTTTATAAAAAAGCAGAATGAGCAAACCTGTATGCCTGAGAGTTCACAACAAAAAATGTTCTCAAAGGAATGTGAAATTCCCGAACCCGCTTTAGGCCAGTGTGGTGGACTAAGGCTTTTTCCTTCTCATTGTGAAAGGAGACCCGACCCTGCAATGGGTCTTTCATGGGTGAAGACATTGAGAGACACATACACACACTCGCACACCCCACCCTCAATATTGACCCCATAATAAAAAGACACGTGATTCGCACGCCTTAGTTTGCTTGAGAAAGTGCTTTCACAAGCTTCACTTAAATTGCTCTGATATGCATTTTGGTCTTAAAATCCACAGGTTGAAAAGCACTGTACGAAATAAAGAGCTTGCTCCACTTTGATTAGACTTAAGGATAGCAGCAGAAAGCGAACAAAAGTAAACAGAAGTAGACAAGATAAATGAAGAATTTTACCTCGCAATTCGCTCTTCTTAAATTATTTGAAGATAAAAAAATCCTATGTTTTTACAAAATTTTAAACATTTTATTTCTCTCTCTCTCTCTCTCTTCAGCCGTCCGTGGCCGACATAATTGTCCATAGATCGTCGACTCCAATTTACAGGGATAAATGATAGAATAAAGTAAGCACTTTACCTGACTTTGGCACTAAACACTACTAACAGCTGTTGCGCCCAAGTCTTTTCTGATTAAAAAGCTGTTGCTTTTTAATCAGAAATGTTTTGGAGAATAATTTCGAGTAGGTACCTATTGTTTCCAACTCTACCGTTCGATTTACTTTTCTATTCTTTTTTCTATTGCTGACCAAGTTCAGTAATTAACTCTTTTATTGTAGTTTCCTTATTATTATTTTTAATTAAGCTTAAAAGAGGTATAATTTAAAAGGTAGAGGTATCGCTTGCGGTATGACAACAACAGCGGATAATCAAACCCACTGTTTAATTTCATTAATTACCAACTCGAGATCCCGAGTCTGCCGTCCACTTAAAATTGTGTTACTTTAAGTCAATATTGGATTTTCTCTAGAATTTCTTTGAAAAAACCGTAATCTAATGCTAAACGTCTGATAAAGAGGTCTTAAAGTAGGTATTCAATTTCTATGAACGAAAAAATGAAAGTTTATTCTATTAGATAAAATAAATTCCGGTTTCTATCTAGTGAATAAAAAAGTAGACCATTTCATGCTTCTTAAAAGCTTTTTCAAACAGGTACAGAGTCTTGGATCTCAATGGTTCAAAGTATCGAGAATAGATAGAATAATATTATGTTCTCGAACGGCGACCACCACGCACCGCAAAAGGAGTAGAAACCGCTCTCTGACATAGAGCTCTTGAAGTCTTCAGTTTATATGAACGAACAAGTGAAAGTTTATTCTTTAGAAATGACCATCTCTTGCTTTGTATCGATAGATAATGTTCTTGAATGGCGACGACCATGTCCACGCAAAACATATAGATGCCGCCATCTGACTAGATGGATGGATTACCTGAAGAAGACAACGGTAAACCATTGACTGCAAAGGGCTCAGAATCGGGTGGAGTAGTGCCTGTTAGAAGATTCCCATGAGCAGCAGTGAACTATGATGGGCTGAATGAATGGAAGAAAGGAAGCGGATGAAGTTACTACTCCGGAGGACGTAACTATCTTAGTTAGTAGGACAATCTTCAACACGTCTCAAACAGAATCGATACCCAACAACAACAAATAGAAATCATTATTCATTTCAATAGTTTTTACTGTGAGGACGTGAGGACGAGTAAAAGCAGACGAACCCACATTACTTTTATAACTCCATAAAATCAATATCGTTTCAGCTTTCATTATTTGCTCGGGACTTGTGAAAAGACTGAATAAAATCATTAAACATTGAACCCACTTGTCTGGTCTTTCATTCAATCCAAACGGAGCACTAAAACCATAATGAGAAAACTACTTCTGCATATAAATTTTGTCTAAATATATGAACTAGAACCGAGCAACTCGGTTAGTCTAGAACTCTGTTAGAATGGAAAATATCGCAGTGTAAATTTGAAGTGAGCAGAAAATTAAAATAGTTGGTAACATATTAAATTGATTTCGTGCCGAGTTTTGTTGCGATTTACTGAGTTGTATTTTTGTGCGATTTCACTGTAGAATGTTAAGTCATACATTCAACACTAAAATGTATGTTTGTAAGTTGAGATGCTTTATTATTTTTGGAACTACCAATCTCCGTATCCTGTATTAGGTACAACATCTAATATGAATAACACTTCTTATCTTACTATGAAAGACATCGAATAGGTATAACATCAATTATTAATAAGACTTAATATCACAAAATCTATAAGAACGCTGACATAAAGGTCCACATACCTTCATAACCTCTTGGCGGTTTCTGCCGATGTCACAACTTTCGGTAATATATTGGAAACGTACGATAATTTGTGTGGAATTTTCCAATATCGGTCACGACGGAGACGATCGTTCCGTACTGGAATGCGACCAGCCTACGATATTAAAAATTATTACCATGTTACCGTGTTGAAGGGGTGAACGTAGCAAACTGGTATTTCTTATCTATGTTAAGCATTACCGATAAAGCTATGAGCCGCGTAAGCTTGAAGTTTCCAAGAACTAAAAAATCTGTACGAAAATTTAAATGCCGTCTAAAACCATCATATATCTCCGGAAGCTAGAAAACTTAAGAAGAAAAAATGGGTTGAAGCTGAAGAAATGGGCTGGCACATCTGCTGTAAGTCTAATAAACGTTAGAAAAATTTAAACATTGCTAGAGTTGAGGCCGCATTAAGGTTATAAAGGAGACGATTGTGGCTGCTAAAAATTGGGCCTAGTGGTGTGGGAGACCTATTGGAGACACTCATATTAACATTTTTCTCATCTTTCTTGAATAACGAATACTAATGCACCTGAAATTGTTGTAATTAAATGAGTAGAATGGACGAAATTAAAGTATTTCTCTTCAAGGATTAGCTTCGATGATTAACCACGAATTTTATAGGCGCGTTTGGATACTTATCCATGGTAAAAAAATAAAAAAATATGGCTTGCTATACAATAACTGTATGAAGTATACGAATTATTTATAGGCGAATATATCATTTCCATACGCTTTGTCATAAAGCGTCAGTGACTTATTGCTTGCTAAAGTGTATTAAAACATTCACATCAGGATTGACCTATATTTTTCGTATGTGCGTTGGTTCTAGACATAAATTATGATTAATATGAGACATAATATGAATGTATTCGTATGAGATAAAACATATCATTTTTATTAGGAACACAGAAATATGTTATAATAGGTACATATGTATGAGGTCTTTCAGTTTCCATGAAAATATTGCGCGATGACGCTATAACTACAATAGGTACCTACTTACAATAATACCGACCGAACCACCAACACGACAAAATTTAAGCACAAAGTTAAAGCTAAGCTAAGTAGGTATCCAAATTGACATGCGACAAACGAACGACATGACGTTGTCGTAGAAACAACTTTTGCGACATAGAAACGTAAAACAACTTTTGCGACGATTGTTACTTCTTCAAAATGACAGCGAAATTACATTACATAAATGATTTTAGGGCAAATTATCAAGAACTCATTAACAAATCACATTGACCCACACGTACCTACACTCACAACCATAAATTTTGATCATCATAGTTTGGTACGTGGCATGTCATGTGTATGTGATTTCACATAAAGCAGAAGTAATGGCACCGGGCTCGGGTTTGGAGTCGGAATGTTTAGTCACATACAACAGTTGGACAAATACCATGAATAGGGGCTGCTTTGACTAGGACGTATTCAAATACGATAGTCTGGTGTTTGTAGGATTAACATTGGCAAATTTAGCCATTCAATTTAAGAACAATGTACATAAGCTGGAGATAAAACGCCTATAAAAACCAAAATCAAAAGCTTTGTTCATTCTCGGGTGCAATTTGTGCAGATTCAATGCCTAAAACAAAAAAATTCAATACACTTAATTTGAATCGAATTGAATTAAATTCAGTAAAAATACTGGTAGATACTATGTTGGTTCTTCGATTTTACCTTTTAAATTTTCTACAAGATTGGATATTTTTTAATCATCATATTCTAGGTTCATGAAAACTTTTTTTCCACAAATTCAATTCAATGAAATATAATTAAACATCTTTAGCGACTGCTATTTACTTTAAAGAAGTGCAAAAAGGAAATACATTTTGTTGGTGAACGTTAAAGTCATGTATGTGTTACAGTGTTTGCGAGATCCGACGCAGGCGGAAATGTTGACTTTGGGAGTTGACTGCGGGAAATAAGCGTTCATGCTTACTGGGATCGAGGTACAAAATAGAAATTTTGAACCAAACAACTAATTTATACTTAAATAGTCCCCAACTTAAGTAACACTTGTTTTTAGCAAACAAAATAATAAGGAAAATTTATATGGAAAATCTTAATTTGGAAACGACCGGGAAATGAGATAGCTTCGAAGAAACAGATTTAATTATTTATCCTCACTTTCTGACGCCCATTTTTTTCCTGAGAAATACAGAACTTGATGGAAAAATAGAAGTAAAATGTCAATATTTGTTTCAATTCATTAACTGTTCACACTAATCACAGTTTATTCACAGGGAGGAATTGAAACATTGACGTAGTGTAGATGCAACTTTAAAAAAAAATTAAGTAAGACGAAGAGGTTTCGAAAATTAAGACCGTTTTGGATGCCTTTAAAAAATTAGGACTGTTTTAGAGACTTTTCAAAATAAGGACCGTGTTAGACGTAATTTCGAAAAATTGAGATTGTTTTCGCCGTCTTTTTAAAAATAAAACAGGTTAAAGACGTTTCTTAAAAATTAGGATCATAGACGTCTTTTCGGAAAATTAAGACCGTTATAGACGAATATGTTCGTTTCGTCTATTCTGCTACACCACCTAGATGACATTTCTTTTTTATTGAAAATGATAAATAGTAATAGAAAAATCGAAACAATTTTCATACAAATAACATAAAACAAGAGTACTTACTTACGTTCCACGGACCTTTTTGCTAAGCTGTTCCAAATTGGAATTCTTGTTGTTAGTTCCCAACGATTGTTTCCAATAATGCCAATGAATTACCACCGAACCAACTTCGCGATTGCTTGGGAAGTTTTTAATTTGATTCCCTGCCTTTCCCGTCCATTAGAAGACCAGCTAATTGAAACGAAGTAAAGGAACTCGAGATAGCGGTGATAGCGCATTGGCTTTGCATTCAACTCTTAATCTGGGGGTCCTGGTTCAAATCCCAGTAGCACGCACCGATGACATTGTAAGCTTCATAAGATTAAATATTACCTGCTGTGAAGGAAAATATCGCGAGGAAACTTGCATGCCTTGCCTGCTCATGCAGAAAGTTAATGTTCTCAGAAATGTGAAATGTGAAGTCCAGCAGCCCGCAATTTAGGCTAGCATGGTGGGCTAAGGCCTACCAACATCCCTTAGTCAACAAGCCTTAGTGAACTCTCTAGCACAATGTCAGTTAGTGGACTAACTATGTAGTATTACTTGGAAATTTTTATCAAGTAAAAACCTCCATTCCACGAGTCCCTATACTCTTCCGAAAGAGAAACCTCAGATTGAAATAAACCCAGAATACGTGTACCCATTATCTCACTTACTCTGCTACCTATCTGATTTGGAAAAAGTATATAAACTTCACGCTTGTTGATTTTTTTCTCTAATAAAAACAAAACCAAGTTCTTCCCTAGCTCGTAAGACAAACCTTTTATGGCAGCCACGGTGCTAAATGACGACTATTTATTTTATTTACACCATTTATACCCATTTGAGGCGTTCTCGCATTTTATTTCGTAGGACACGCGATCGCTGTCCATTTTCCGGGTGGATGGGGAAAGGTCCGTTTACAGGCCTGTTCTTTATGATAATGCATATAGGTACCCAGGTTTACTTGTATTTCTACCTTTAGTTTGGATATGGTAAAGAAGCTCATCTTAATTAAATATCACTAACAAACCCGCATCTAGGAAAAAGGCACAGACCGCCCTCTGACCAGGTGGACTGATGGCCTAAAGAAGACGAAGAAGAACAGATGAAATTTTATCTTTCTGCTTTACTTTTTGAGAATGAAAACTGAAAATCAATCAAAAGTATTATAGTTACGATATCAAATTGGTATGTTTTCATGCAAAAACAGATGACCAGATGTGAATGAAATTTCGTACATTTTTATCCTTTTTTCTGTCTACTTTCTAACCAGTGCCGACGTTAGGGTCACTGATACCCCGGGCAAAAATATTGTGGCCCCCATTTAAACGCGCAGTGTGGTTGAGGACCGTCTCTCGTCTCCGTCTCTAACGATATGCACAGAGCAGTCGCCCCATGATGCCCCCGCCCTAACGCCGGCACTGTTTCTAACTAGTATAAATAACGCAACAAAACAGAAGTAATTTCACTACAAATAGAAGCAGAAAGTATGTTAATTCGTTCGTTACCGCAGCGAGGGCGCTTCCGCTAGTCGGGTCATTTATCTGATCTAAACCCTTTATTTCTGAAAGAAACCAAGTGGTTTTAATTATAGCTTTGTACATGTTAATTTAAAATATTCTACGCAGATATTTTTTTCACGAAGTTTTCACTTTACTTTGATATTATCATAATAAAGGTGCCTAGGGACACCTTGGAGTGGGTGACTTGATTGTAAATTGTTCCTCTTTTCTTTACAAAAAGGACTCGTATTTACATTAATACGGCTGACCCGTTCCACGGTAAATGAGAGTTGAAAACATGTTAATATGTCCGACACCAAGGGACATTTATTTTATTCACGCCTCTTCATTTCCATTAAGGATTGATGTCGCTGAAAAACCTCAAGCCCTCTTTCAGGAATTTATCGCCTAAAATATCCGACAGCAAAGGTATAGAGGTACCTCATTTTATTTATTCAGGGTTTATCCTTATAAAACTTTACGAGAAAAAGGTTTATTTTATGCTAGTCGGGCAGGGTTTTTTCCAAATGGTATCCAGTTCGCGACTTTTCATAATTGAAAGCAACCAATTTGAAAATGTTCAGTGTTACAATTATCCAAAAAATGTTTTGTGAAAAATGGTGCTTAAAAAGCATTTTATATAAGTACGTACATAAATTGACTTCATTGACTCTGCGTATAAGTATCTATCTAGGTAGTTGAATATTCAAATTTACGAATTAAATTAAAATTTGCAAACTTACTCGTAGATCGACGTAGGTTACTATAATGAAGATTCTAAAATGTTTCTCAATTTTCACACAAAGCATTTATATAATCATAATTATTTTGTATTTTCTTTAAAACCTCTACCACCATCATAATTTATTACCTATTTGTTGTTCGAATTTCTTTTTTCAGCTTCATCCTTGATATCGTTAAACCAGTAGGTATTTACTTACTGGTATCATTTAATTAAGTTTTACGATGACCCTAGGGTCACGACATAATCTGCTTCGGGATTCCGCCCGCCTTAGGGTTTAGTACAATAATAGTATTAATTACCTTACCTACATATAGCTCGACGTCGTAATTTGCGGGTAAAACTGGATTATGGACAGGAAGGTTAGTTTTCTATAGATTTTTTTTCTTATCATCATTAAAATTGTAATTTATCTATAGTTATTTGTAATATACTTACGTTTTTGTAAGTACCTACCTATATGAATACGCCCTATATTGAAACTCGATAGAATAGCAGTCATATAATTATGAAGTTGCACGTTGGTGCATTGCTACTTATGAGATTAAGATAGCCAGTCACCTCAGACAAAGAATCCCGGGAACCGCATCTACCCAACTGAACACAAGACATAAAGAACATATTGCTTTAGGTACATAATTATCTTTATGAGGGTAGTGATAAGGCCCTATAGAAGAAAAAAGAATAAATGATTCCGATATTTTCTCGAGGTGTGTCGTACATTTTATTAATAATTTCTATTTCATACTAAAACGTAGGTTTCAAGCTTTGGTATTGTAAGCTGATGGCGTATAATATCCGGTGGAAATACGCCTCCAATTTCCGCATCTCCTAACGTCGCGGCTCGCTTTCAACTGTTTCTTTGATGATGAAACAATATCGATATTCTTGTTAATAATATTCATATTTATTTAATAAATGTAATTGTTCAAATCCATTGTAGCTAATCCTATTATTAAGTTCACTGTTCACCTCACGAGCCTAATGTTTCGCTCACTCAAGCCACTCCAAGCAGTAGGTATTATGTTGTGGCAATAAGGCTTTATTGCTCTCTACATCACAAAGTTACTAATTGACAACCATGGAGCTCATAAATTGCGTGTTAGTGGTTATGACAGTATACGTTCTTGTTTAATTAATGCAATCACCACAAAATACGAACGTGAAATAAAGACCTTCGGCTTCCTACCTCCTTTCAGCCATGGACATGGGCCTCCGTTAAACGACGCCATTCCGACATTCCAACGGTTTCCCGCTGTGTTCTTCGGGTCGCCAGTCCGCCTGGTTGGAGGGCGACCTGTGCTCCTTATGCTCAAATTGCTCAACGTAGTCGCCATTCATATTCAACCTTTCTTCCCTATCAGTTGTCAGTCCTGCGAACGATGTGGCCTGCCCATTGCCTGATACCTACGTTCTTCTATGAATTAAATCATTTCTGATTTTATTCCTCGAAAACTTTCGGGTTCAGGCACTGAGGTATGTCGGACGTCAAGATTTATCGTAGCTTTCCGAACGCTGCCCAGCCGAGTTGGATTCTTCGATGCTAGAAATTATAAAACTAAAAAAGTGCTTAGAAATAAATAAATGATGTAGCTTGTTCATTCACGGATTTACCTTCAGTTTATAAAAATAGTTGCACAAATTTGCCAATACCTACATCCAGTTAATTGGCAATTCAACTCAATACCTATTGCTTTTGTCAAGTCGCTTTTATTACATAGAATTAGATAGAATTATTATAACATAGAATTGTTTTATATGTTTCAATAAAATTTATCTAGAAAAAAATTAATGATGTGGCTTGTCAATTTATTTTGTCAGTAGTAGGTACCTACAGGAGTATGCTGAATATTATATCACGGATTTACGTTCAGTATGAGGATAGTTGCACAAATTGGCCCATACATCCAGTTAATTGGCAACCCAACAGAATAATGCCTGCGGTCGGTGCTTTCATGCTCTATTGCCATCAATTAGTAGGTATGTAACATTGGACTATCTAATTAGTATATATCCGTTGAAATGTTTGTCTGCGATAAATTAATTATACGTAGGCTATGGGCCCCGAATGATGGGTTCATAATATTGTTTGTGTCCATAAGGACTACTAAGGTTTTCGATGGTAGAATCATAGTAGCTCGTTCGGGGAGGCACCTTTCCGCCAGCCTCTTAACCTGTCGTAAAGCAGCATTTTCTTAATGTTTTCTGTTTCGGCTGGGGAGGTATGGTTACCGAGGATACTTTATTTGAGGCTAACATCTTAGCCCTTATGAGTAGCAAGTTGCTGTGATGAAAAATCAATATAAGTATGTGAAGTAAGGCTAGAAAAAAACGTATGCTAGGCCTGGACACGATTGTGTTTGCTTGATAGTTTGTCCTGCCTCTTGTTAGGTCAGGACATAGTTTGAGTGATATTTGTGGAGCACGTGTCTGCCATCTTGCTCGGT
>DWIY01000434.1:0-13447 GCA_018248615.1 Erynnis brizo brizo
GAGCTTAATGCTATATAGCATTTTCTGCCAGCTAACCTTAAGGATGTGCAGAGAAAAGAAAAAGATGGCATCATAGGTACAAAAACAAACGACCTTAGAATAAAGCAGTAAATTAGAGATAAAAGTTTAGTTAGATCATTTTATTGTGATAATTTTTAACCTGTTAGTTTTATCGGGTGTCATTTTATAGAATAACATCTTCATAAATTTAATTCTAAACGATGATAGAGAACGAGGCATTAATAAAGAATTCCCACTCGAGTAGGCAGTAAAAGAAACCACAAAAATGATTTCATAATAATTTTACGAGCTCAGGAAAGAATCGAAGTCGCTGTAACAGCCACATCAAAACGTTGACTTGCAAACAGTTTGCCGCACCAATGAACATCTGATTTATGATTCTTGAAGTGCCTAAAATTAGCTTTTTGGGTAGGATAAATAAAACTTTGGCTCCGGAAGGGTTTTCACGGAAAGAGTGACCATATTGTCTTGTTATGCGCTTAATTTAAATAAAGAATAACGTGAAATGTCTTTTACATTTTGATTTACATCTCAAAACTGAATAATTAATGGAAAAGTAAACAATTAATTATGTAAACCAAACGTGATTAAAATAACGAGTTATTTGACTTAATCTTATCATGTAATTTGTCCTTTTACTTTGTTTATTTATTTCAATAAGGCAAATGAAATAAGAAATCACCCTTATCTCGATTGAAAACACGCACATACAAAAAAACCATAACATAATATGAGCTTAACTCGCTGAACAAGATTTATATTAGCACAGAAATGTATGAAAACAAAGTAATTGAAGATATTGAATATATTCCAGTAAATATTTCTAAGCCTCTGGCGCTCATTGAGTTCCCTTCATAACGTAGTAAATTGCTCTCTTCCTTTCTTTATGATCTTTACGGTTATAAAAAATCCAACCTGTACTAGATAAACGTAAAGTGGTATTTACATCAAATTTAATCGATATTGACTATTTATTCATATACTGTTCCGCATTTTTCTACAGACTTCTGATCTATAATGTTACACTAATTGAATTGTACAGGACGTGAATTAACTTTGAATGAATGTGAATGAATTTTGAATTTAATGCCAATCATACGCATTTTTGATTCATGTGACCAATATTAAAAGTAGTTATACACTTTTAAAATATCAGTTTGAAGAGTTTCATTACTAACTTTGGACCATATAACGAGACTTAACATAATTTAACGTTAATATTTATCATATTCACATATTCCTATTTCCTTTACACTGTATTACATAAGAGATGTTTACAGCATAGGAATACAAGGGTAACAATAAGAATGAAAGACGCAAAATATATAGCAGAGTTCCCTAATAAAAATGGAATCAATACATGTCGACCTATTTGCAGACGTTGTAAAAGTTATTTATACATGTTATAAAAATTGTTTGCTTAAACTACGACTCGCCCTTGGAAGGCTTATCCAGACAAGAAGATTTTCCGCGCTGTAAACTATTTACGAGTTTAAAAATACATGTTCAAAAATACATATTTGATTTCTGGCCGATAAAATATTTCTGTTTGATTGACGAGCCAAACATGAATGATGTTCGAACGCCGCGTACTATGGAATGTTTTGAATTCAGAAAATAGAATGTTTTAGTTTGTGAAAAATTTGGCTAGCATAACGTCGGTATCTCAATTGTAACCGCTATCTTGGTGCGCTGTGTTTACTCTAGCTCTATGTTTTATTAACACATTACCTGTACATACACGAAATACCTATCTGCGAACATTTATGAAATGGTGGAAAAATGTGGTTTTATAGTCGAAAAATATTTTTATTAAATGCATTTTCCCTTAAATGCGCAAAATCCTAATATTCAATTGCCTGTTCTTAGGCTAACCTTATCTGAAAATATAAAGTAACGGTAACTGTCAAATGCAAAATCTCGTTATTTTTACACTCGACCCTTGAGATAAACCCTTCTGAGTCTTCCACATAATGTCAAAATCAGTCAATTCAATGTAAAAGCATAGTTAAGTTAATTCCCCTGACAATTAACATACATACATTATTCAGTAATAGACACTGATACCTTAATCATTACGCTACTAAATAATAACATTATTGGCAGATATCGCCTGAAATATTTATAATGTCGTATTAGATATAGATAGATATTGGTATTGGTTTTCGCTCGTTGATTAATATAGCCATTTGGCTTTTAGAGCAACAATAAACTGCAATTAACATTATTTATCATGATCTATGAATTATAAACTAAACAACATTGAGCGTTCGATTTCGTCCTTTTAATTATATTATTGTCCATTATAACAATTAAGAATTATAAATTGTAAATACTACAATCAGTATCTAGGGAACGCTTCCGATTTAATCATTAAACATAATTATTAAGGTTATCATTTCTATTAAGAAATCGTAAACTTTCGTGTTATCGATAAATTTGTTTCTATTTTGATACCGAAATAGAATCGCGAGTAACACTTTGAGTAGAAATGTACCATTCGATTTATATTAATTAAATAATTCCAGTATCAATGAAATACGCATAAAACCGTTTTCTACTGGAATTTTTCCTGAAAATCTACATAGATGACTAGTGATCTGAAAAATAACGAACATTTTCTTTGCTGACAAATGAACGTTTGTCTTGTGAAAGAAGTGATTAATAGTGGGTCGAGATGCGAGATATGAGGATGGCGAATATTCCTGTGACATTCTTCCTAATCTTCTTAACTGTAAGTATAAAAATTTTCTTTCTTAGTATCCACATTAAAGGAACTTTCTAATATTATTATTACATTGTTATGTTAGACATGTAGTAAGCATTAAATGCCAAAATCAAGGGCATAATGTACCTACCTATCATTTGTGAAACCAAAAAAAAAAGAACAATCAAGAACACTTAAATAAAAGTGAAACAATCTTACTATGACTTTTCATTTACCATAACCACAGGTAGAACTCCGGGCGATTCGATTTGATAGATAATGTTGCCTTCATTAAATAATTAATTAATCAACATCGGATGTTTTGTTCGATCTTTTGCTACTAAAGGTGTATCAATTTGAAGACATTAGCCGACCGGAACTTTCTGTCTCTGGCTATCTAGAACTAGACCTTAATTGACAGTCTTACTGATTATTTTATGAAGTCGTGGCAATTAGCGCAGACACCAAATAATTTTTAACATTAAATTAAACGGACAAAGAAATCTCCGGAGTACAAAACAATTTCCTTAACATATACTGGGTCATGGTCGCTTCAACTGAAACAACTGCTATCATCAACACATCTTGCTCTTGTTAACCTAAACTTAATAGTGTCTGTAAACATTTTTTTCAGCAATAATATTTTAAGTACTTATTAACCCCGTTCCATGTCGCTTTGATGTAGAGTCAAATAGACGAAGCTATCATCGGTTAGGTGTAAATCAGAGTGAATTGCAATGATGTCTAGACGCACAATTCCACATGATTGTTTTCACCCATTGTTGATTAGGAAATATTTTGTCAACGCTCAGTCACTTGTCTTCGCTGTGACAATTTGGGTCGCAACTATCTGTTTCATTATAATAACCTTGCTAATATTCTTTAATGAATTATCATTTCTAGCACCTGCCCGAGGCTCGTTTACGAGGACTTATCTCGCGCGTACTCTTTTTCGGGATAAAATATATCTTTGTATGTTCTTATCAATCAGATGACAAAGTATGTAAGTAACAAACGTCTTTTTTTCCTTTTGTAAATATTAAAATGACATAAACATATTTATACATAGTCGTAAGTATGAATGAATTTGAAGGACAATCAAATATTAAAGTTAATTTGAATAATAATTCCGTCGTGAGCATAAGCAAACGAAAGAAGGTAAAAACGTTAAACTTTTATTTACTCATCAAGATTGAAAGAATCTGGTCATGAATCTGTCTCGGTATTTACTTACATAATTATAATATTACTAGTCTACAGACCTTCAATAACTTTGAAATATAAGGTAAGCTATTCCGTCCTAACGGATAGTTTATTAACCGGTGCCTAGATAACGGTTAAATCCGATAAACATTAAGTTATTTTTAGCAGCTATCCATAAAAGAGCAAATAATTTACTTATGGCTCGCATGATAAACGATTTGATGAATGAAAGATCTGCAATGCTTTGGATTATAATTTTATTATTCATTGCATTTATTCGTACCTTGTTCAATTATGGTCCACCATAGCGCCTTTTTTTTTCATTTTTTGGCTTAAGCAGGCTTTTATATAATTGTGCTAAATTAAAGCTACGATTAAAAATTTGCCTCTAAATTTCAGCTGTCATTACTTAAAGTAGGTAATATGGGACAATCCGTAGTTGCAGAAAAATATTTAAGTTCTTAAATAGATTTTTTTATGGAGAGTGGCTACTGTGAGAGAACTGAATTACCATTGTGAACACGTATTGATTAAGTTTCATGTTTAACCCGTGTCCGTACATTTTCATGCACTGACATAGTGCGTACCTACCTCAATTTAGACAGGTCCATACTTAGCCCTGTGTCGTGTGGGTTGGTCGGCCGGTTATTTAGGACAGGCTTAGGGATTCAAGTTGGCTAAATGACTGAATGAAATATTTTTTTGTCCTCGGCAAAATGCAAATTTTTCACAAGGGACATAATAATATTTTTTTATGTTCCTCGCAACTGTTTTGGAATTCCTGGGAGGAGACCAAAATAAATATACATGCGTTGCTTCATTTACTGGTCGTAAACTTTGACATTGAGATTGTTGGTTTACATTTAGTACCCGGAAATCAACATTATCGTCGTCAAATGTCTTTGCGGTTATAGAGCATTAGTCAGTATTGTTTTACGAGCTGTACGTCCCTTGTTTAAAATTATATTGAGTGTTTATGTTTAGTAAAGCGGGCTGGCGCCACCCATGTCGCAGATGTTTAGTTTTCGCGGATATCACGTAGGTATTCCTTCGTGCAAACTTTCAATTGAACGCTCACGATTTCTTATTTGCGTACCTTGTGTAAGTAGTAAATATTCGCACTTTTAAAGTGTCTTCTTTGTAATATCCGCTAATAAAACGTTGATGGGTTTATAAGGAAATAGACAAAAGAAAAATATTAGGGTTAGGTATTTAAAGCAGTATACTTTAATATATCTAAAGTTTCATAATAGTAGTGCCTTCCTCTAACTATGAGGTTTCCAATAATACACCCTGAATAGATGGACAATTTCCACAGCGAACTAAAAAAGTATTGTAAGATACTAAAGTAGGTAATCTCGAACGTAATACTTTGCAAATAATCCGATACTAAAATTGGTGAATTACCTACCTTTATTCTACTTGAAGCTTGCAAGCTACTCGTTGATATTCACTCGTTGTAGCTTCTTCAGAGATCTGAATGTCGATCATAGTTTGTAATACCTATATCCGCTTCTGTGGTACGAAAAGAGAATATAATAAAAACACCTGACTGAATTACTGAATAATTGTCGGGCATTACCCCATTTTGTATTCCAAATGGCTTGGAGTATATTTTTAATGAAGCAATAAATGAGCATACAGGCTACTTGATGTTAAATATTGTCCGTTTATAGAATTAAAAAAAGTATTGAATTATTGTTTGAATGTCTACATACTATGGCCAGATGTTCACATATTTTTTTAAGAAGAAATGTTAAAGAGGCAAGTACGCTACTTAATTTTAAGTGGGCACCCCCTTGGTTGCACCCCCACTTATTCAAACTTAAGCTAGAAATTCTATCTGTAATCGTATAGGTATAGTTGAATAGCTGCTTAAAAGCGTAGCAGGGACCTTCAACTATAACACTTTCGTCAAAATATTCGGATAATTAACGTGTGCCATTAGTAAGGCAAGAATTCAGACAGATTGACATAAAGCCATACTACTGACTGTCGTTTTCCATAGGAATACTTTGATGAAAGTGTTCATGCAGTAATCCAATACGTGATTAGTAATAAAAAGCATTTGTCGCAAACCGACTGACTTTATTATGCTGTCGACATAACATTATGTAAGTACACAACACAAGAAAATGAATAAATTCTCTCATGCACTTATTAGTATTTATTAAGCACAAGTATGTAACACTTATACATATTTGCACATTTTCAATGAGTAATTGTACTTATTGCATGATAACACGATGCGACCCAGTTGGGCGGCTGCACATGGGTGTTTGCATAGTCGATCCGTCGCACTCCCTAGCCACCTTTGTCTCAGTTACCGACTGCGACTGAATAGCTAATTTACAATCCTACTTATCTGATTCAGTTGTTCAGTCGACCTGAATATTCAGCTTCATAAACTTCAGACCTGCGTCATCGAACGGAATTCCATTGTCTCGTCGCAGACTCTGTCAATACTGTCTGCAGTTTTATTCCTAGAATCTAATTTTGAAAGTGAATCGAATCACATCCTAAATAATAGCCATAAAGATATCAGGCATGATATCTTCCAGAAGTGTCGTCCGTGCGATGCTATTAGGAAGATGGATACTAAGCACGTGGAGTTGATTCATTCTGCTACATTCGTAGGTAACGATGAATATTACAAAGTTTATATAGCACTGTATCAGGCGAGGGAGCCGAGAGTCAACTGCCCTAATAAATTTATAATTCCTGCCGAGCCAACCTCATCGCGTATGATAATGAAAAGTCAACGGCTGGTCTAGTTACGCTATAATAAATGAGAGTTGGCGTAATTATTTGCCGACCTATTGTTTAATTACCGTCTGCGTTGCTTTCCTGAGGCCTTCCCTAGTCCTTGTATCACTTGACCTCGTTTTTCCTTCCATTACGGTCGTTTTCTTTGACATGTTGTCCTTGTTTGGTGTATATGCATCAAATTGCATGCCCTAATCGCTCCAACCTTGTCCGTTGTTGTGAGCTTTGTGCCATAAACGACAAACAATTGAGAGTAATAAACCAACTTGTACCAATATAGCCTAAACGCTGCTATAATTTAAATCGAGACAGCTGATTGCGTACGGAAACGGTATACCTTTTCAAGTTTAAGTTCATAATTAGTATAATTTATTACTTTAAATCGGAGTTTTATGTTTAACCGATCTTTACGGCTTGTTTATGGCCGTGTTTACTTAAACATTTAATTTCTAATGATTTTGTTGATTTCTGTTTAAGTATTTGATTTATGATAGCATTTTAAAACAAATACAATACAGTGGCTTCCAACCGTGACATCGTCATCGCATTTGAATTTTGAATAATAATAAAAAGCAAAACACTACTTATAAGATAGACCACGCTTTATTTCAAATTACACTGGACATTTTATAAAATTACCTACATTTAATTTTGATGTTTCCAGACTGCGAAAGTTGTCTCAATCAAATGAATAGACAATAAAAATAAGTCCAAAATTTAAAATTATTTTCCTTCACTATACATAATGCAATGTAACCTATATGCCTGTTACGACATCCTCATAATGTATTAAAGAAGATAAAAGGTTGATATTTTATTATCAGGCTACATATTCAATTAGTTTTTTGCAGAAGCCCCAGCAGGTTGATTACCATGTTATTTTTTATTGTAGATAGGTATCTCTTATATTATGTATTTTTAGAGACAAAAAAGACGAAATTTAAACATATAATAATATCCAGTGACATTTCAAACATTTCTTTATGAGGTGTTAAGGATCTTGATGGTCGGCTTGAAAAATTGAATTAAGCATGAGGAATTTCTATTAGCCTTCGGGCGGTCATCTTAGCTTATAAAAAGTTCTGACAAGGGTAATATTTCAAACGTTTAACTACTAGTCTAAATTCGACCAAACTTGACAATAACGAGTGGGTTTTACGGGGGCGTATTGGTCACGTGTCGTACTTTTAGCGAAGCGCTACTGTGATTCATTGTAACGAGCATAATATTCAAAGGCACTACGAGTTATAAATCGGAACAAAGTGAGGTACGACTACCTATATTGGCGATAGATATCGGAAGGTAAAACTTCACTGCACAATTAAAATGACAGAGCAAAAAAGTTATTTTTATTGAAAAGTTCGTTTTCTTCTTTCCAGTTTCTTTATAGCTTTAGTCTAGTTTAGTTGTAGTCAGTAACTGGATGGGTGACGGTCCCGGTTGTTATCGATACGATAGCCGTCGTTAAATCTTGTCGGGGGCGTTACTGGTAGTTTAAAAACATCCGACATGGGTTGGCCACTAGCCCGTTTCTCCACCAATCCGCACTGGGACAGCGTGGTGGAGTATGTTCCAGGCCCCCCTCTGTTGTGACAAGAGGCCCGTACCCATCAATGGGTCAAAAAGGTTTGCAGCCATTCCGCTGGTAGGTAGTTACTGCGTTATCAGCAAAGCCAAGCTTAATTTATTTGAAGTTGTCGCTAAGCCAATTCTCGCTTCATCTCCTTTGTAGGACAACTGCCTTATGCTCCTGTTGTTACAACGCTTTCGATTCATTAAGAACTGGTTTGCGGCCGCCTTAATTGTGACCTTCCGTGACGTAATGTAATCGATATCAATTTCATATGCCAATCATGTGCTCTGGAGTTTGTTCAACTTATTTCCATTAATTGGGATCATGTTTTCTTGCAAGATTATAATAGGTAGTTTTTTTCTAATTGACGATTTTTAGGATTTTTCTATTTTTTTGACGTTATAAAAATCTCAGAGTTACTAAAACCTACAAATAAATATTAATTGAATCTGCTAACCTTCCAGGCTATAAATAAAGAGTTTTAGACTTATAAATCAAAATGCTGGTTATCTGAACTGGAATTTAGCGTTTGTATGAACGTCAAAATTGTTCACACACAAGCAGGATCTAAGAGAGGAAGGGAGATTGGTAACCTAGTAATCATGAGGATTCGGCAAAACAGAAGGCGCCGGTTTTAACACACATATTATTATAGTAGTATCTCAGATAACACATGCCTTACATACATGGCACTTAAACTTAAAGTATTTGCCGCCGTTTTAATGAGTATCTTACCCGAAGAATCTGAATCGGGCTCTGCAACCAGGCTACATTTCATTTATATTACCTTGTTACGAGTACTGTGCGAACTAAAAAAAAACATAAAAGCTACTATGAGTCATATTACACTCAATATCAAAATTTGGCGATTAAGATGATTCTCGCGCCGCCTATATGAGATTTAGATGTCGTTATCTCATAGGCGCTCATAAAATTGACATTACTATTTACTAATGTTCTACTCGCATTAGTGTCACATTAAATATTTCGTAATGATGTAAGCCCAGCCATATGCGATGCTTTGAAAAAGTTTTGCTCCATCAAAATTTATACTACAGCTCTCAACCTTTTTAGGTCACCATGGGAAAAGCCGACTCCCCATGAAGATCTTATAGCAATTTTTCGCTATAAAACAAATAAATTGTTATATGTATTTTTGCCTTTAATGAATCAATTAAAAAAAACACGTCAATTTTTTATTTATTTATGTTGAGTCTGGCGTTCAAAATTGCGTGTGAGGACTGACACCACATGGGCTTTAAACAGGACTTAAACTCCTTGGAGTAAATTAGATACGAAGGTTACCAATGATGTATAGATCTACTTTTACCGTTTAAGAGTAACTACCGGGGCAGCATAATGTGACATATTTTTAGACAGTGTCTTAATACTTTGGAATAGGTACTTTAGACATCGTTCTTTTATTATATCATAAAAATAACACATTGGAAACATATTGAGAAACAATTTTTAAAATGTTTTAGTTTGTTTGGACAGGCTTTTTAAAATAAAATATATGCGGTTGTAAACCTAACCGTTTTGCAGTTAAAGTGGACATCAAAACGAAGGGTCGTTAAAAGTAGAGAGATGGAAGCGAATTGTTGTAACACTGGACAAGTATTTTTAGCTATATTTCCCTGTTAAAAAGAAGGTATTTAAATATAGAAAATAATTTATAACGTCTATAACATAGAAACTTTAAAGAAACACAATTCAAAGAATAAATTTAAAAAGACGATAAAATAATTTCTTTAACCTGTTTCAATGTAAGTAGGTAAGTATTAAAATAATTTTTAAAATTATTTAAAACAGATCGAAACGGCAAAACAATGAAACTCTACTCAAGACTTCAAAATGTCGTAGGTACTTAAGGACCTACTCAAATTTGCGTAAGTATTGTTTTAAATTTAATATGTGCTTGCTCACAAGTAACACACGATCTCTAAAATGTCTTCGAATGTGTTGGGTGTCTTTGTTATCCAAAACATATAAAGCGTGTGAGCCTAAATAAATTGAAGAACAGCAACTAACATAGACTTATAGAAGCATGAACATGACAACGAACCGGAGCAATTACTTCTTTATTATTTTATTGAACTTCGTAAATAGTATCGGACATGCCGGCATCTTGTAATTGTCAATTAGTCAACGCTATAAACGCCCGGTGTAAAACACCAGTGATAATCTAATATGATTTCGAATTCCCGATGGCTTCCGACGTACTTGACAACTCTCTCACGTATTCAATATTCAGTCGTCGGAGATAGAATCGGAAACTATTTTTGGAGTTTGGTACGTCTTTTGTTATTAATAATAGGAATTTTGTTACATCTTTGTTATAAGATTTACGAGTATTCGTGCTGTTCTTAAGAGAAGGCGAGGAAAAGTAAAATTTTGTCAACAGCAGCACCTCCAGCAGCGAGGAATCTCCCTTTCAGGCCTTCGTAATCTTTTGAATCCAACTCCTGTCCAATCGGTTGTCAGTGATACACAGCTAGACCACTGTCTTCTGAAAAAATAATAAATATTGTCTACTAAACAAACATGGATAATTTACATAATAGTTTTTCAGATCGGTCCCGTACGTACCTATTTCGTTAAACAATTTTTACTAAGAAACAAACAAATTTGATTAATCTTCCTTTTTTATAATAGTAGAATGCAAGAAGTTTAGCGATCTTTAGATCATAAACATTTTTATCGATAATTTACTACAAATTATGTCCACACATATTTGGTATTAATCATAATATGAAGCGGACTCGTGAATATTTAAGAGAATTCAAATAGGTACAAGATTCCCTTCGTCATTGATTTCCATTCCAGAGGAAATTGGAATTATGTACCGCTTCGATTATGTAGAGTAGAGATACTGAGACTTATCAAACATGAATATACAACATGTTAATGTAAAACGTTCTTGTAAAACAGATTGTAAGAAAGTCTGAAACTTTCAGACTTTCTTACAGTATCAGTATCAGCTTTCAGACTGAAAGCTGATACTGCACTCGACAACGACGCTATTAACGTTATCAAGGCCGAATGTATTGAAGATAAAACGAAGCTTTCTTTAACCAGTTGGATTATTAAGATTTTCTATTTAGTCTGCTCCTCTTATATCAGATCAAGAAAAAAAATGTGTCAAAATCAAATTTGCCTTAAAACTGTTTACAATTTACATTTTCGATTTCATCCAAATCCATTTAGCGATTTTTCCGTTTTTCGACAGTGAACATTGGAAAATAAAATCTTTTTCATTTACTTCACATCACACAGTATCACATTGTTTACTTCTTAAAAAACTTAAAGTTACGATATCGATTGTACTAGGTACATAGAAAGTTAGAGATTCATTAAAGCTATTTGCGTTAAAATGATAACGTCAATTTCTCGAATGAATTCCTAACTGAACTAAACGAACTTGTGTCTAAAACGAGCAATTGAGTCGATTAACTTGTGACACGTTATACGGGCCGGCGGCTTGTCATTTTACAGAGCCTCAAATAGCTCAATATTGCAAAAAGCAATTTAACAATGAACTTTGTCAAAATATGACCGAAATCAGCAACATAAAACTGCCACTAATGAAATGGTCTGTCAATAGTAGGTAAATAGTATCTATGTCATATTTGACATTATTCAGCTTTTTACCTGAAAATATTCAAGTTAAATTAAAAATAATAATAAAATGGTTCGCCCGAGGGAATGGAGTTCAGCGTTCCATCTTATTACCCCTTGTCTTTGCCACGTCACTCGCAAAAGTTGGTCGTAGGTACTATAACGTCATGAAATTTGTCGCATGTCAGTGCGTATTTTAATTAGGATAATATAGAACCATGTATTAAATTTTTTGTCGTGTTGGTTATGCAGTCGATTATGTCAGGCAATTAGGGCAAGACCTTAGACTGTGAAGAATGCTGACAATTAAAACTTGTGAAAAAAAATTAGATCTAAGTAGGTATAGTAATTAACTAGATAAAGTCAGAAGTAACAGATTAATGCCAAAAAAAAAGGTCCTTATACTCGTATTTTATAAGTATTTACCTCAATAAAGGGCGTGGAAAAATTCAACAAGGCCGCTTAATCAATGTTGTGACGTGAAAAGATCGAGTAGGTCCTTCATCTTCAAATATTTGTGCATATACGAGTAGTTACACAACATTGTAACCATGTACATACATATTATATCGTATAACCTATACTTAGTGTATTATTAGTAGTTCCAGCTATCAGAAAACAGCATGCAAATCTGCAAGTCCATCGGGAACGCAATAGCAATAACGATATCGATGGAAATTAAATGCGAACTCCCAAGCTTGTTCCCGCAATAGCTGCAGTAATCGCGCCTTTGGGAACGAATGTATTTAATTCTAAATTACTACAAGCTTAGGGACTCGAACTTCCATGTTCAGTTTAAATCGTACTCAGTTCCTTGTCCGTTACACCTACTATATGTTGGTAATCTCTTTTAACAACCGGAGTAGCCGTTAGTACAAAGTTTATAACTTATTCAGAATCCGTAATGTCTACTGAAACGGAACGGTCAATTACAATATTTTGGGATTTACGTAGTTCATTCATAAACAGGTTCACTAAATTGCCTCCTACACTTAATCTTAAATTATATTTTCTAATTCTTTTATTTCTTTTATTTACAACTTTACAATTTGATAGTAAAAACCTTAAACACTATATACAACTATTTACAGAATATAATACAAAAATAAAAAATGAAATAAAAATTCACTCACAATAAAAATAATTTTATTTTTTATACCCGACGCTAGCGCTACAAGCGGGGAGTAGGGGAACTAATTTCGGTTCACCGTAGGTTATGCACCCATGCAAAGGTCTAAGTACTGATGGCCCAGTACAGGGGCCACGTACCCTTAAGAAACAACTTTTCATTTCCTCCCAGAATGACGAATCTTGTTTCGCGTTTGACAGGAAAGGATTTATGATGATTCTTGTTATACCTTTTTGTTTGAGATTGCTACAGCAATACAATAGCAATTTAATACATTAAAGGAGTACTTAGATCTTACTGCCGCACTCAGAGACGTCATTTAAAGTTAATGTTCATTAACAAATAAATAATCCTCTTTATTCCTATTGACATAAGTGTCATCTATAATTACTTAAGAGGCCATTAACGTTAATGAATGTCTCTGAGTACG
>DWIY01000435.1:0-13436 GCA_018248615.1 Erynnis brizo brizo
CGCCCTCCGACCAGGTGGACTGACGACCTGAAGAAGACAGCGGGAAACCGTTGGATTCAGAGGGCCCAGGACCGGGCAGAGTGGCGTCGATTAGGGGAGGCCCATGTCCAGCAGTGGACTGCCAAGGGCTGAAAGGAAGCAAGGAAGGTATTGTAGATACTGGAGGATCTGGAAGGCTAGCGAGATGGCAAATACCTAGAAAAAGTGTATTATTTTGACATTGAACTTTACTCCTTTATAAAGATGTTTTCCATCACAAAGTTTGTTATACAGACCAGAATGGGTCAAGACATCGTTAAATTAATATTATCTGCATGTCGTAGTCACATAACCATGGTAAACAATAGAATTCGAACCTTATTCTGAAGTACATAAAACCGAGTATTGAACAGCAAGAAATCTTACCTGAATTTCGATCGTCAAACCGGCACATGAGTCATCTCAGCGGTATTACCTACACCGCGATGTCACAGATTAAATAATGTTGATAAACTCTAGCGAAGTGAAGAAGTGAAGTTAAAATGTATTTTACATTAACTAAGGATCATTTTAGCTATTACTAGATCATAGAACTACCGCGCAGAAATGTGGTCCTTTACTGTGATGGGAGGAGGATCCGTAAGCTGAAGTATTTTATTTATTTATTTATGAAAACTTTTATTGTTAACCTTAAAATGGGCGGACGCTTATGGCATTCTCTACCAGTCAAGTATGTATTTCTCCACAAAATCGCAACAGTAAAATCCGTAGACGAACAACTAGTATAGCTCTCAAGGTTAGCTTAGCATACTGGTAATAAGCTGACCACATCGTTCGAAAGCCCAATAACCGATAAGATCCTCGAATGTTGAAACCCTCCGACTAAGTGGACTGATGACTTGAAGAAGACAGCTGGAAACTGTTGGAATCAAAGTCTCTAGGAGTGCGCTAAGTAGCGTCGTTTAGGGAAGGCCCATATCCAGCAGAAGACTATGAAGGGAACGAAGTATAAAGAAGAACTATGCGCCTCTATTGACTGATGGATAAACAATGCCTGAAGTTTCTATTCAACTCATGTCACTGGAAAGCTTATTTCGAAGTACCTATTAACATAATTATATCATTAACCCCAAACGCAAACTTATAACAGGACTTGATAAGCAAGCGATAACAAAAGGTACATGCCTACTTCATTGTGTGACCATCTGCCACATATCATTGTATAGTATGATGAAAGAGTTACGCAATAAAATGTAATCTACGTTTTTATGTCGCAAGTGTGTATGGATTATGTGAGCTTAGGAAACGACACAAAGATTTGTATTAAGCTTTCCAAATGTTTAGAGATTTCTGCAAAAAAAATCTAGAGAAATTATAAATAGAACCCTTACTTCATCCGAGGAGACATCTTCCACTGCCCCTATAAACTGTGAAGAATGTAAGAAATTTCTCGTTTCTTCGACAATAAATAAAACAATGTGTCATTTTGTATCTCTGGTAGGCGTACCTACGTCCTCAAATCAGAACTTTTTATTGCTTATTATGAAAGCGACTGGACTATTTACCAACTTATTGATACTGTCACAAGGCTATCTAAGTATCTTATGGATGACAGAAACTGAGACGACTGACAGGAGACGATTATTGACACACACGATTGCTGACACGCGTGCAGCACCGGGACTTTTTTCGTCCGCTTTTTTCTCCTGGGCCCTGAACCAACAACAACAGCCTGAACCAGAGCAGATTTACTGGATCCGGATCTGAACTGGATATTGGATCATGAATGACATTAAAAAGTGTGCACAACTTGTTATACCTAAATTGGCAATTCGCAAAATTGGTAGCAAAGAAATGGGCAAAAGTAGGCACTCTAACAGATAATAACTCAGGGTCAGAATGGAACCATTACGGTTTTAATGAGTGCATTGGCTGAGGGCAGTAAAAATCACATAAAATTAGATTTAGGTGGCAACATTAACCGCGTTGGCCGTATCTTATCCGTCAGGTCAGCGCGCCTTGAACTGAATATTTATTAAGTCATTCATCCCACCTTATCACGTCTACTGCTGTAGAACAGCATGAGTTATGCGTCACGTGATTTTATATTTAACTAGCAACCCAACTGACTGCTCACGAGTTGAATCACGCTGTGGTAGGTCACGTATGTATTGACTGCATTTTACCATATTAAACTGATACTGGTAGATTAAACTGAAACGGTGAACCGTCAGTACCGTACTCTCGCTCTTTTTCGGGTTCGCCCAAACATTGCATTTACATTTTTCCTTTTTTATCGAATAACTGCAGAGGTTACGTACCTACGCGTTCTGTATTGGATGGAACCTTTGTTTGCCCTCTGCTAGATATGACTGTGTCTCTGACCTGGATTATTAACTTTGTGCGGTAACATTGCGAATTGAAGGAGAACCGTGGCTAATTCGTATCGCATGATTTTAAACCTTTCATACAATTCCTTGCTCTCTTTCTTCTTCTCTTCAGCCCTTCGAAAACCACTGCAGACCATGGGCGATCTCATCGACGCTACTCCGTCCGGATCTGAGCCCTTGACAACTACTAGATAGCACTGATTGCCTAGCAGTACCCATCTAGTTCAATTCGTACAGCCATATCTCACCAGGACGCCACGGCGACCGTATCCAAATAAATGGTAATGAAATATAGGCAATGTGACAATTTCAACACAATTTGGTTGGGAAATGTAGCCGACGACGTCCTGATGAGGTATGGCTCTTAGCTCTTATTTTTTATCACGCTCTTTCCCGACCTGAATATGTTATGAGAATAAGTACAATATGATTCATAAGCAATATTCTACCAAAGATACGTTAACGTTTGAAACACAAAACGTTGCAAGACGAGACTAAACAGAGGTCTCGGTTCACAAATCTTATGCACACGCATGAGTGCATGTTTGCATATTAAATTAACGCAGATAATTTGTGTCGAATAACTTCACACCCGTTCGCCTGCTTTCTGTCTGAGCATTCTGGTTTCGGTATCAATGTTTATGACACACTTAATTTCATGTGCAAGTGCATTATTGTGCATGTGTGCTTCATGTTTGTTTTTTAGATTAGAGAGTGAACGACTTGTTACTTTTCTTCAGATTTAAATTTAGATATTCTATTTGAGTTCGTGTAGTGCGTTGCTACTCATACTAATATGGTTACCTCAAATAAAGTATCTCGGGCCATTCCGCCTTTTGAAGTCCACTACTGGACGTAAACTCCTTTAATCGGCCACTCCATCCGTTCTTGGACATCATCAGCATATCAGTCTACTTTGTCTGAGGACGCCCTGTACCTACTTCTTTTGCTAACACGTGGTCGCTATTCGAGGACCTTTCTTCCCTTCCGGTTATCGGTCCTTCAAACGATGCGGCCAGCCCATTGCCACTTCATTTTGCTAGATCTGGGAGCTATGTCATATGGATCGGGATAGTATTACTTTAGTTGTTAACATAGAAACAATATATGAACAGAACAGAGGTCGTAAGATGGCCGTTAAATTCTTCTCCCACCCAAAACATGAAAAATCAAGCTTCTGTAACTATGAATATTTAAAGCGGCGGTAGATGGTTCTTCAGTCTAACTGCGCTAATTCTAATACTTTCCTATACGTCGCAGAAGCACTTTTTGATGTAGCAAAAGTCCCAAGACATTTTAACTTTCAATAGTTTACAATGCAAAGGGACAGCTTGCAATTGCCAGGCAATAAGGTATTGACGCTCGAACATGCAAACAATTGTCACGATCAAAACAAAGCATGCCAATAAATTAAACTTAAATGACCATCAGTCAACTACTAACAGCTTATTGACAATGGAAGCGAGGACTGGAGTTATTGTTTTAACGCGCTGTCAAAATTTACTTTGTATAGGGAACAAAGTGTTGTGACATCCCATATGTTAGTCTAAAACGGTTGTTGTAATATTTTGATTTTTGACTTAAAACCATACCCAAGCAATTTTGAATAAAAATGCCTGAAATTGTACAAATTAAGTAATTTTTCTCGCTTTTTCACTACGTTCAGTGTATACGCCGTGCGGCCATATGGATCTTTAGTAGTTTAGTCTTGGGATTAAGTAGGTGGCCTTTAGAAATGCTGTTTATAAGAGAACCTTTCTTTTACGCATTTTATTGTTTATGTTTATTATTTGACGTTTACGTTTTATTTTACACCACGGCAGCAGATGGTTGAGAAGCCAAGCTGAACTTCCCTTAGGTCTATTAATAAAAAGTCAACCCTACCGCTATAAAAGGGATGTGAACTTACAGGTAGGTAATGTCGGGTAGCATGAAGGAACAACGGAATGCATTTTGGGTTTGTTATCGGTTGACTATTTTTTTTTCTTTTTAAACGCCAGGCTAATTCAACCCAATTCTGCTTATCGAAGGCTATCTACATGTATTATAGACAAAATTAATGTGCTAACCGTTCACATACCTACTTAAAATCTTATTTTTTTATAAAGTTAAATTTTTTTAGTTTTGTTTTAGTTTTTTTTTTACTTTACATGATGCCCAGGTACAGCTTCTGTGTAAAGAAAATGAAGACTTGATATCAATTTTTAGAGGCTTCCCCAAAACTCTGAAGAAAATATTGTACATTAATGTGAATGAAATCTGATAGTCAAAAGATATTTTACTTTCAGAGTGAGACAATTATTCGAAAGATTTGCGTAGGCTTAGTAGAGACTGGCATCATTAGGCCAAGAACCCCTCAAACTGTTTATAAAAAGACGTATGATAAGTGATAACTCAAAAACATTATTGTCTCTATTTCCATCTATTTTTCTCGCCATTGAGAATTTATTATCCCCGTACTACAGCCCATAAGCAAATAAATCGAGATACTAAAATTTGTGTATGAAATATATAAAAAAAAAACAATCATTTACGTTATTACACTACATCCGTCGTAATAAATATGTTTTCTCAGATCTCCTCTTAAATCTGGCACATTTCTTTTAAAATATCGGCCGGACGCAAAAAGTGGGGAAATAAAAATAAAAACGTTGTTTATGGTTCGCCCGCTGAATGTTGTTTCTGTTCAATTGAAGAGATCAATTCATCTTTGGGACTAAAATACAAGCACTTGTGCCTCTGGCCAGCCCAGCTGTCTACGTTACGTCATGGTTTCACAATCAACCATTTTGTTTTACCAGACCATGCTTTTCTGGTGTATAATTAGCGGAAAAGATTTTTGCTTTCAAATTATCTCGGCCCGATTGAGACGCAATCATGGTTCTTACGCATAGTTATATTACATACTGTCTTATAACTCCGGTAAAAAGAGTGGGTCCCTTTAATATCCAAAAGGTACATCATTTCTCACGTTTACGAAAGAAAATAACAAAATAATAAGATATATTGTACGCACGATCTACAAATCAATAATTAATTGAAAAATAATTGTCGAATCAGGATCTTTGTAGCGATTCTCAACCTGAAAAACATTATTTCTTTAGTGTCAAAAATACTGTTTTTTTACTTCAATAAAGTATTCTGTACTTGCCTCACATTGCTTGAGTGTTGAGTCAACCGAACTCCACAACAATCGTTTGAATTTACGCAAGTGCAATTGCACGTCGTGTAAGTCACCTTGACGTCACCAAGTTACGTTTCATTGCTATAAAAAATATAGTTAAAATCGTCATCCAGATACATTGCCATCGAACAGGAGAGTGTCCTTGCTTAGATTCTGCACGCCTCACAAATACTCGTAATTTCGATAACTTGGGATCTACACAAGTCGCAAAGTATTCCCCTCGCCCCTTACAGACACTATATCATTCGCGAACAAACAAGGGACCCTACTCGATGTAGTTTAGGAAGGAGAAACCAATAAACCGTGTCAATTTATTGCCCGTTCCGAAATGTCTTACTAGCTGTACCCCACGACTTCCATTTAATTTTCAAAAATGTGAGTATTCACATACATAGCGTATACATAGGTAGAATTATCGCGCTATAAAAATCGTGATATAGGTACACAGTCATGTTCCAAATATTTTTAGTTTTAGTAATACATGTACATATTTTGCACAAATTGACTTTTCATAGCTTGAACCTCTGATAAATAGGTAATTAGGTATAATATCAATGTCTTAAAAACAACATGAATACTCATAAAAATTAATTACCAGTTCCTTGAATCGTGTAAAAACCATAACATGATGTCCAGGAAGTGAAAATATAGCAACATGTCGGCTAGAACATCCATAAATTGAAGCCTATTCGAATAAAAGATTACCAATTAACCCGTCAAACAATGCTCTATCAAATTACAAGCCATCGGCATCGCTGTGGCGCGCACTTCGCGCAGGGTTACGCTTCAATGAATACCCAGTGCTAAAATTCATGAAAAAGTAAAAAAAAACGATAATTTTCGATCGTAAAACTGTAAAATTGGTATAAATAAAAAGAAAACAACCATAAAGGTGGCATGTTTTTCATGTGTTTTGTTTTTGCACGTAAAACCTGAAACTACTTAGAGGGTTTGTTTATTGTAGGTAAAAAGACAGAGTAGTAAACATAACTAATATTTAAAGAAAAAGGAATTTCAATATGTAAGCATGTACACACCTTTTTGTTTTTTTTTAAGTGGCGATGCCCCACGAAAATTTAAATTTCGAAACGCGAATATTTAACAAATGATTTTAAAAAATTGCATTCGAAAAGTAGGTATAATTTTTTTACGATTGTTTATTGTTAAATTTAAAATTAGAACCATAAACAAACAACGACAACCCTTGTTAGTGACGTGCGGTGCGGATCGATAGCCGAGCTATTAGCAAATTAGTGATGTCCGCAAACAACATTCGATAGAATATAATTGACAACAGTCATTAACCCGCGGCGCCATCGCCACAGTTTACGATTACGGAAAACGTCCCGAAATTACTCTATTATGATTTTGATGGATGTAAAATTTATTTTTAGGTTATGATAAGGATTGTTTAGCACTTTTTTAATGTTTATTCTAGGGACGAAGGAAAAATAAAAAATTTTAGAACTCTTGCTTCGTTATTAGAAGAAAGAAGTCTGCCGGTTTTTCAAGATGATATCGACATAATTGATACGATTTTGGATTTCGTATCCAAAGGGTGAAGACGGGACCGTATTACTAATGCCTCGCATTACTATCCGTCTAACCGTCTTTTGAACCATGTCAGGTCTGCTCGTCTTGTATTAAACTACTGTTGAAAATAATTATTAAGGTAACACACCTTTCATCATTATCCGAACTCACAGTGTTTCAGTAATATTTGCGAAGACTTGATAATGATAATTTATCATCAGCTATTTCTTTACTACTCAGCGCTCCGGTTCTCTAGACTTTAGCTATCTGATTGCGTATAATGTCACACCAACTTTTTCCTAAATGTTGGTGCATAATATTACAGCGAATTAGCACTAATCAAATAAGACTAAACCGAATGATTCTCCGAACAGTTTAATGAGGATGTGGCGAGTGGTAGCCGCTGACCACTTAAGAGGCATCGCTCATTAACTACCCCATTATGTATCGTTTGTATGCTTACTCCGATGCTGGTGAGCTCTTCCGCCAAGGTCTCGCATTGTGATGGGTTTGCAGGTTGATAGACGATAGATTTTAATGCTTGATAAACATATGTTTTTATAGGATTGTACTCTTATACTATCAAGTAACTCCGTTGAAACGAGCCTCCTTGTCACTTGACTGAATGCCCTTTTTACGCGGGAAATTCGTCATCTGAACTTGAGTCTGTCAATTCGAACCTGACAGATTAGCTAAAAACCTGTGGTTTTTCTCTGTTGTCAAGGCCATTGGTAGACTTACTCTCGCTTTCGAGAAAAGGAAGTGATGTTCCTCCACCCTATTGTGGATAGTAGTGAAATTTTGCCTCAAATTTGTTTTTCCCCAACCGAAACACAAAAAATTGCGGAAATCGATTGCATTACGACATAATTAAGACGGCAAATTACAACGGCTCGAGTGCTCGACTACTTCTAAATATACAGATGTTAATTTACTTGTTCAACAAATGTGTTGTCTAGATATAGGTTGTCTGGACCTTCAGTCTGTGTGTTTCTAAGATAATTATTAATGTTTAAGCAAAGCATGTGTATTTATTGTGTGACAAGTGGGAGTTGATAACAGACACAAGTATATAACAATAGACGTATTGACGGATTGAGGTCTGACGTCGGTATATCTTTACTTTAAAACCTATCATGATTTTATGCGGTAGGGTCACTGTGGTTGCTCAAAAGCTAGCTCATTTCAGCTCATTCGCCATCTACCTACGTCCGTAACGTCCGTAAATTTGACAAAAAAATTGACTAATTATGAAAAATGTTTTCATTGAATAAAAAAAATGTATAGTATCGAAACTTTATTTGCTTTATCTGTGTAACTCGCTGTTCAAAGAACTGACACTTTAGAATTTAATACCGCCGATTATAAACGTAAAAGCAATTATCAATCACGACGAGGTGATTAATTAAGACATTAATAGACCACTGCAGACGTTAATGTGGTCATGGATGGAATGAAGTGGGACACCAAACCAAGCATAACACAAAAAGCAATAACAGTAAACACAGCCGAGAAAATCGTTACATCAGAAACAAAAACTGATCTAGTGATTAGCGATCGTGTGCCGGTAACGGATGTTGCACTTCTTGTGTTCCGTCCAGTCTGTAGGTTACTTAATTATGAAGTCCATTGAGATTATTTTCTTCAGACAAACGTTATAGTCAAGAGGGCTGGAGGACACTCCACTACGTTGCTCCAATGCGGATTTTTGGAGAATCGGGCTAGTGGCCAACGCGTGTCAGAAGTTTTTGAACCGCCCATAAGGCGTCCGAGAAAGTTTAACTACTGCTATCGTATCGATAACAACCGGGACCGGGCTACGCGTGCCCTCCGAAGCACGGAAGCGTGCATTTAATTCGCCACTAGCGGTCACCTATCCAGGTACTGACGTTTGCCTTACTTTTTCGATTGAATTAAGCAGCGGGGCTATGGCTATGCCATAATATTGTCATCAAGGAAATATAGGATTTTCGAAAGCAAATTAATAGGCGGAGCAGGGGAAAGTCTGTACTAGAGTATGTTATAAAAATGTCAGTAAGCAAGTAGGTAAGCACAACAATGCGTTAAATGCTCCCCTTGGCCAGCGGTCGGAAGATCTATGCAAATGCATGCAGATGAGGAGATATCTCTGTTCCTCGTCGGTATATGTTGTAATGTTACACACAATTAAACATTTGACTGTATTCACTTGTACATAGTAATACATCTAATATATGAAAATGAATCGATGTTTGTTAGTCTGGCTAACAGTCGAGAACAGCTGGACCGATTTGGCCTATTTTGCTTTCAAATTTTTCAAAAAGCCTAAGAACCGCTTATCCGTGTAAGAAATGTCAATATTTTTGCCAAAAATATAATGCTGATAATGTTAAGTGGTCAGGTTCAGACTCATATAATATTTAAAGACCGAAATACCGCCGAAAGCGGTCAGTAGATCGCTGCTAAGAGAGTGACCGACAGTAATAATACAACGTAAATATTAACCTCAAAAAGTAAAATGGCAAAGTTTCAGCTTAATTGAAAAACCGGCGCAAGACTGCCAAAAAATTTTTGGCAATCTGGAAAAATTATCTGCCGATTAAACAAAAACTTAGAGAGAATAAGTTATGATCTGACGAGAAACATCGAGCTCATTGCGTGCCTTGTCAGTTGTGAAAGTATTTATTTATTATCGCGTCAGATAAACTTACATCTCAACTAAAAATATAAGAAAGTACAATTAAAAACCGATATTTATTTGTTTCACTTACAGCTCAACTAAAATGGAAGAAATTACAAAAATTAATAGGCATTTATTTGTTACAGGTAAAACGTTAGTTAAGTTAAACAATGACTACAAGAAGCACCTTGACCGGTACCTAAAATGACAAGACGACCAGTGTTGCCCAGTGAAGTGCCAGTGCGGTGTTAGTTATCGATAAGTGAACATATCGACACGATGGAGATGCATAATTTGACGTTGGCGACCACCTACCCGAGGGAGGCGACCATCATGGCTGCTGTGTGTGCGTGCATCTTCAGTGCAGTTGGGGTCGTTGGTAGGTATTTATAGTAATTAGAGTTGAGTAGGTATTTATAGTAATTGAATTTATAGTAATATGAAGATATAATATAGGATAGGATGATGATACCACTGGTTCAAGAAAAAATGTATGATAGGGTTCGTTCGACAGAATTTGCTAATTTAGTCCGCTAGTATACTTTCTTGTTTTTAGTAAGGAATCTTTGAGTCTCTTAAATATGTATAAAGCAATAGTTTATCCGTTAGATAAGATACAAATAGGCTCTAACTATTTCCTATCTACCTTCTTGCTTACATTTTTAATTCTGTACCTAGCCATTTTCCCCCTTGGATAATGGATACCGGCTTATGCATAATGTGTCTTAAAGTGGCAGTCTGGTCATCATACCTACTATAGAATTTTATCGTAAATATTTTTTCCCATCGATACCAAAAGTTTAGGGATAAAATAAAAAGCATACGAGCTAATCGTTTCAAACGGGCGTTTCAAATACTTAACACTTTACATTGTCAACACCTAAAACTTTCGAGTGGGCGAAGCTGAGTCATGTTTAGCTATTTTAATATTTTTAATAATAGCCGTAACATACGCGATATTCAGCGGTTCAGTTCAGAAACAGTTTTATCGATTTTTATAATTGACGTTTTGTTTGTTATACAGCCATAAATTCATCGACAATTTAATAGCTATATCTGCGTTACGTCACTATACACACGCGTGCGTTCTGAAGGAAACATTTAACATTTTAAACTGTTATTTAAATATTAGGAGACGGTTATCGTTCATACGGATTAATGTTTACTGAATCGATTAACAAATACTGATTGACCCCAAAACGTGCGTACCTACGTAGAGCCGTATTTACTTCGGCTTAAAACGTGATATTGGAATACTGATACCGATTAAAATGTAAATGAATGAATGAAACGTAAACAAGGAATGAGTTAGGTACAAAATAAACGAAAAATTGACAGCCACCATTTAATTTTAGGTGTACAATTATTAAAAGTGCATTTTTTAAATAAAGTTATAATTAACATTAAAATTAAAGATTCAGGTCCAGAAATCGAAACTACCTTGTGGACACACATACAATATTAATACAAAATATGGGGGGTGGTTTTTCGATCATTTTTGGTCTATTTATGACTTTAAATGATAGCTATTTCGAGAAAAAACACTGTATACCTTTTAAGGCTAATGATTATTTGCAAGCATTTGATTACCATCAGGCAGGGTAAGTATGCTTGTTCGCAGGCAACTGGCCGTAACTAAACTTGAGTATGTATAAGTACAGACAATGTATGAATAAGCGATACGCATACGCATATCATTCACCACGGTGCCATCACATCGATTCGACGAAGGCGATGAAATGCGTGTTTACGCGAAGATGGAGTTCGATCAACACACGAACATGATCTGATCAACAGACAAACATACTAGTTTTATATATACAATGGACAAACCGTAAACAACCATAACAGAACAGATCTTAAAGACTGGCTGGGATTGTAGAGAAAAAAAGAAAAAGTTATAAAAAAAGGATTAAGTAGGTCACAGATATAAGAACATTACATTTATATGTTTGTGAAGTAGGTATACATGTACTCTTTTATAAAATTGTTGTTATACATTTTTATTTACGACATTTTAATTTTTAAGAACTTTTTGAAAACTATGTTAGTAAGTACTAAATTATTAAATAAACACTAAATTATAGATATCTACCTATTCATACATGTTTGGCAACCGCGTCAGATACACATCGGGTTATCGACTCTGTAATCTATTGTAAACACTCGTGATTACCTACTAAACACCATGCGGTACCTAATGTACGAGCAACGTAAGGGCTTAGTGTCGCTGTCGACCACATAGACACCATATATCATAGCTTCTACGAAGAAACAATTCAGTCAAAGCATTGAAGTGAGAGGGGGGGGAAAAAGAAAAAGAAAGCATCGTGATTGGTCAGTTCAATTTTCAATTTCCCTGTGTTTCGAACTAGTGACCTGACCACTGTAAGATGAGCTCTAAACAAATTTGATAACAGCCATATTCCAATTAGTTTCGATCGAAGGAGATGGAAGTGGTCGGTACCAGCATAGATTTCGCGCTCGTTATTCTGTGGATGAGCCTTTTAAGTCTAATGTGTTGTCTTAAGCGTTCGCCTAGCATGAGGCGTCTATTTGGCTATGTAGTCGTTGCTGTCAATGGAAGCGAAGCTTGCTAGAGGTCTAAGTAAGCATGTCGTAAACTCCTGGTCGAAATTGGTGTGTTACTGAGACATCCCTATTCCCAAGGCATGTCTCTTCCGATGGTGGCAGAGGAGGCTTGGAAAGAGGTCTTGGTCTTTTGCGAAATCGTTTTATTAAAAAACATAATTTCATTTTTTACTTCATAATATTAGTACCTATCTAAATTTTACCTTTTCGGAATCATCGGATAAAATAGTGTTTTCGATAGATCGATATTAAAAGTTAAATCGGTCACAACCCAATATCTTTGTCTGCAGAGAGTGTATCTGAGCGGTAATCGTAAAGTGTTATCGAAGTGTGTTTATTTGGAATACGTTTGCCTCACTCACTTGCGTACTATCAATAATTTTACCCAGTGTATATCAACACATCAAGAACTTACTAACTACTTACTAAGAAATAAACATAGCATAGCCCCGCTGCTTGAATATTTAGATCGCAAGCGATCGAAAAAGTTAAGCAACGTCGGGCGCGGTCAGTACCTGGATGGGTGACCGCTAGTGGCGATTTAAATGCACAATGGACGTAATATAGGATGTATTCATAAGCTGTATAATTTCGTTTTATTAGTTCCGAGACGTATTCAGGCTGTATTTACGTTATATACGTTTTATTAATTCTGATTCCCCTAAATCGTAAATCATTATTATTAGGATAATGACTGACTTACGAGTAGGAAAGTCGTCTCCACGGCTTTCTATGTGCTAATAGAAAGGGTGTTGTAGTACGACCTGTAATTTCTATGTAAGCATTGTTAGTCCTGAATATCAATACGTGAAACCGTCTTGATACTTGACAGAGGCGATTAATACACTGCCCCGCATCACGCAGCGTAGCGCAGGAATGCGTGATCTAGCGTTGTATGTAAGTATTTCCATTTGTATAGAAACAAGCACAGTCTAACACAAAGAAAACGCATCTGCATGAAAGCTTGTGGATGCGTTTTCTATACAAATGGACGCGCATCCCGCACTACGCTGCGTGCGTGGCAGTGTGTTAATCGCCTAATTTCAAGTATATCAGTTTATAAGTTTCCTTAGCTACTGTCGATTTCGCTATAATTAAG
>DWIY01000436.1:0-13426 GCA_018248615.1 Erynnis brizo brizo
GATAGGTTGCGCACCAAAAACGTAACGAGGTCATTCGTTCAGTAGATTTTACTCCTCACATTTTTCTCATACCGGGCACCTTATATCAAAAACCGATTCTTAAGGAGTAAACTCCAAAAACATTCATATTTAATTTAGATTTTAAATTCTAACATACCTACGTTTTTTAGATTTCATGACAACATTCATTCGATTAATCAAAATTCCTCTACCTGCATATTCATAATCATATCAACTTTAATAAGCATAAATAAGCACTTTGAGGAAACGTTATAACTATCTACCATCCAACCTACACACCTACATGAGTGGTACAAATAAATTTATTTTAACCAACGTTATTATTAATTCGCGTAGAAAAACCTTAAATATAACACACGTAGTAAATAACGCGCGACAGCGTTATTTTGCGACACATTATACGGTTATTAACTATTACTGATCGAAGAGATTACTAAAATAATTTAGCCGGATGCTATTCGAGTTCCCATTGTAATAGGGCACACACGCTACAATCTAATGGTTGTATTTACTTTGTCGATAATTTTTGTAAATAGTTTGTTACTTATTTAATATGACAGAAGTAGACAAAGTGTGTAGGAATAGGTGAAATAATTATACAAGTTCGCTTCGATGCAGGGGAAGTACCTAGTGGTACCTACAGCCACCTTCACCACTTTCAATTTCACCGCGGTGACGTAGGGTGACGTAGGTGTTCTAGTGCTGTTGTAAATACAAAAGTTTGTGTGGATGGATGGACATATCCGCTGAAATTTTTATTTAGTTTTCGAGGACCGTTTTAGTACTAAGGCACGTTACTTTTTAAAACTCCAAACTTTTGTTTGATATTGAAATAATCTTATCGCATATTGAGGAAGAAAATTAATAGCGCCTTATCGTTTTACAGCTGTTTCCTTAAAATTAAGTGAAAAAAATATTTTTCGGAAAGCCACCTAGAATGATGGATGAACAATCGGAGTTCATCGGAGACTTTCGTCGCCCGCTTAATCCCATTTAGTAAACAATTTTAGCATGTCTTTATTTTAATTTAAGATTTAATGCTAAACAAACTTCAATAAACTATAATTTTTTTGAAGCAATTATAAACTTTTTTCAATAAAAATTAATGCAATGACTATTTACCGAATAAGACACGAGTAAAAAAATGGACCATAGCAATTTTCTGACGTACTTGCTAGCTTGCTACCTACTTTAACAAGTTTGCAGTCCTACCGATTCCTAGAATTGTCACGTTTAAATATAGATGAGATATTTATATTACTAGTAAATGTAACAAGGTAAGATGAGTCACCGACCGTGGCAACCCCACAGCAACGGTATTGACCTCAGGCATAAACAAAGTTATAAGACACGAACGTTATCTGTACTAGGAAGTGACAGTTCTTACAGAAATGTTAATTTTTGTATGAGACACTAATAAGGTATTTTTATTCGAATGAACAAGGAAGGCTCCAGAAATAACGGCGAAGTAAGAGAAACAATTAAGACAAGTCATCGACCACAGTAACATGTTCATTCCTGGGAAATGACGGATTATAAAGAACCGTTCTTTTAATTAAGCTTAGAGACTTATTGTTGTGTCAAAAAATCATCCAGAATTTTAGGGAGTGTTATGAATTAAAAGACAGGTTTCAATTAAGTAACCTCTGACTAATTTGATCCAAGGAAGTAGACCGAAGCCATTTACAGTGGGTTTCTACTACCTGCATGCCGTCGGTTATGTATGCCTACAAATTTTAGTTGCTAAGATATAACTAAATTCTTTAAAATTACTAATGTTGCCTGGTTATTAAATAGTTCAATTATTTATATACCTTTAAATATATATAATCGAACTCTTTTTGTTTTATCGATAAAAAAAATCGGATTTGTTTGTGGTTTTTTCGTGATTGAATAACAAACACTCATTCGCTACTCTCACGTTAAATCAATGCATTTATTTTATTAGAATTTAATACGTGTTTTTATCGAATTGTTATTTAATTTTTAGATAAACAATGCTATAAATTTAAAAGCATCTGTCAATAAAGCCGCTGAATATACTGATTTCATTTCAGCATTTGCAATTCGTTTGAACATATCTTCACTATGATTGTATATTATTGTATTTACGAGTAGCGTACAAATATTTGGACAGCCAGCTAATAATTTATTCCATTCGTTTTATTTATTTGAATAGTATAACAGTTTCAGCTCAAGTATCGATTCAAATTCAATTTTGATCTCATAAAAATTGATTGTTTGTTTTTACTTTTCCTATGTTTTATCCCCTCCATCAACCCGTTACAGTCTTTTTGAATGGTGTTGTAGAGTTTGATTCAATCAACATATTTTTGGGCATTCCAATTAGGCAATAAAAATTATTCTTTACATCTTCATGGTAAAAGATTATAAGTATACTTTGCCATAACATAAGTAAGGTAAGATCGATAGATATTTTTGTAAAACCTATAAACTAATTAAAAATAAACTTTGCTCACACTTAATTCGTAGCCTGAATTGGGACATTAAATTATTCATTACTTAAACTTTTGTTTCTACCTTAACAAATTTCTACCTAAAATCCTCTTATGTAAATTCGCGGGCAAAAACTAGTTTAACATACTTTAATTAAATTCTAAACCACCGAAATAATAGATCTCAACAAAATTAAATCGCTTTTAATTAAAATAAGTACGTAATTATGTTCGCTAAATAGTTATCTAGAGTAGCTACTCAGCTAGTTGTTTACTATGGGAGAGGTTAAGGTCAAACGTGCATTCGGCCTTGTTCGCTTGAATTAGTCTATAAAACTTTTTCTTCGTGCACAATTATTAATCTTAAGTATGAAAAATACGGAAAAAATAATACCACATTTAAGGTAAGTATCAACCATTTTTATTAAACAATTTAGTAAGTTTTAGTTTTAGGCACATTGCAGTTCCTTTAAATGCTTGTTTAAAGCATGTAAAGGAATAACGACTTGTAATGCGAGTTGAGTTAAAAAAGCTAATTCCAAATTAAAGATTCCATATTTCATTATTCTTTCAATGACGTTACCGCTGTTAGATGTACGATAAAATAAGCAAGAAAAACCTACGTTTAAAAGTGGGAATAATACTAGTAATATTTATAAAAGTGTTCTTAATTTAGTTGATAGACAAACTATTGTGCAATTTGTTTGCAGCGATTGTTCAATTAGAATGTCATCAGTTAATCAAAGCGAAACGTAACGTCGGAGGGGCTTAAGCGCTTGCGAAGATGCAATATTCTATTTTTAAATTTGTTCTATTGTCGATGAAAATGGCTCTTTCTAATTTAAACTCGTTCTATCTTTGAAAATGAATTCTAATGGGGCACACACTTTTGTGTTCCCGAGTTCACTGTGTCTGCGTTCTGCCAGTGTCAAACATTTTTTTAATTTATCAAACCAAACAGTGCGCTTCAGTTTCTTTCACAGTCTGAAGAACCGTAAAAAGAAGAGAATAAGACAAAAAAGTTTTAATCAAAAAGAAGAAAATGTGCTAGTTAGCTATGAAGAATAACCTTATGGAATGAAAGAGGTGTTGCGAGAAGTAAAAGTAGCTTACTTTTAGTTTATTTGATACATTTATCCAAAGGGTCATTAACTATTGAAAACATTGTAAGATTTTTATTTGAAATGAAACTTACTAACGGGAGGTGAGGCTATAATTATTAAGACTTACTTTGTAATCTTAGTCTCAGCGAAGGCGATAACTTAACACTGTAATCCCATAATATCATCTTATGACTCAAAGCGAAAGATGTATGCGGTGAAAGGTGATGGAAAGCACTGTTTGTCTTACAATGTAGTAGAACAAAATATCAACGATTAAACAGTTAAAATGTTTGATGAAAAAAAACAATAATTTTTTTAATGCACTTTAATAATTGTCGCCTACAAAAGAGATGATTTTACAAAGAACATGATTAGCGAACAATATGAGTCTCGTTTTGCTTACTTTTCGTTAGTTTGAAATTTTGAATCTTAATGATAATAGAAGCTCAGAAATCCTATCAAGATATTGATATTTTTTTTAAACATGTATTTTGAAAGACAGTAACGAGTAGGTAGGATATAAAAGATTAAACAAACTACAGAATATTAGTAAAAGCATTCTAAGCTGACTACACTACAAACTGACGTCACGTCATTGCATCGTTAGGCATATTTTGGATGTATGCCCATAATGAGTTCTCACATTTCACGTCGACAAAGTCTTGCACTTGAAAACGTCAAAGTAATGTTCTTATATCTGTGAATACGACAAACAATTTGTTTCGTGTCGTATTTCGTATAGTCTGCTCCAAAAATAAAGCACTATGAAAGGTTTTATGGAAGCAATAAAGCAGTATACTTATAAAGTATGACGTAACAATTGATGTCTTTCATAAGAAATCTGTGTTTTAACAGTTGCAACATCTTTGCAAACCATTGACAAACAAATCCCAAAAAAAAGCCTGGATGTCTGCAGGTAGAGTACTAAGTGAGGAATTTGCTACAAAATAGGGCAGATAGATACTTCCTATGGCAAATTACAATAATTTTTCAGTTTTTTCAATGCGTTGAAGTTGTATAGTAAATACCGCGAATTTGGAACAGACTATACTGTCAAGATTGGAGGTGTTCGTATCGCATTTCGTGTACAAGCTGCGGATTCGTTCCACACGTCATTGTTATCACAATATAATGTCTGAACGCCAACCGTTTACACGCTACGCCTAAATTGCTTGTTTTACGCGAAATAGTTATTGTTGACTGGCTTTTGCACGCGGATTCGCACGTGAACCTTAGAATTTGGTTTGGAAATTCGTAAATCTGGATCCATTATTAATTCGTCTCCCCTCATCCCTTAAATTTTTGTATGTAGATTATGGGAGATATATTTTTGATTTTATTCGCGCGATGGGAAATCAACGTAACTTATTGAAACTGAAAAATGAGCCATTAAAAATATCAAAAACATTGTAAATAAACCGTTTATTCGCAAAAAAAAAAAACAATTCCAATCGATACAGCAGCAGATCACAGATGAATCAGTTTTTACCGAAATTGTTTTATCTTTCACAATTTTCGTTTAACAAAATAAGTAGGTACAAAACATACGTCAATGTACACTAGAGACATGTGATACCATAATTTAGCTCAAAATCGTGAATGCAGTGACGGAAATGAATGGCGCGTCCGATGACCTTATTGCTTGCTCATACCCACCTCGCCTTGCAATAATCATGTAGTATGTAGTACTTATATTTATGTAGTAAGCTGAGGTAGTAAGTAAGTACCGGTGATAGCCCAGCGGCATAGGCATAGTCACTTATTGAATGTCGCAAATGACGAACAAACGCGACAAAATTTAAACACGCCTTTGAATGGAGGTGTCTTAACTTTCAATACGCACTGACAAGCGAAAAATGTACGTAATGATGACATTGTCGTACGATAATATTGACGCGAGCGAGCGTGCGACATGAAAGGTCCGAGTTCGAATCCTAGTTTGTGCTTTTTATGAATAAAACTTGATAAAAAGACAAATTATTTAGGCTGAGATATAGTGAGATAAATCAAAAACAATTTACTTTTTTAATATTATGTTTTATTAAAAGTCAAAAATGGACCTTGCTTCATGGTGTTTTATTGTTTTTTTATTTTTGTATCAATTTGCGAAAACTGGCTAATAGAAAGATATAGGTAATAAATCAATACTTCTGTATTTAAATTATTCTTACAATAATTAATAATCATGATGATAATTTATTGCTACAACTGTCTTTATTCATGTCCCAGGGTTAACTGGTAAAAATTGCTAGGCAGCAGTAAGTAACTAATCTTTTAGATTCAATAATAATAGTATTAATGAACAATAGCCATAATACCACCGACCAAGCTACATGACAAATTTTAAACACAGGGCTGTCCTTATTGAAATTGGCACTGACATGCGACAAATGTATGTGACGTTGTTGTGCGACCAACTTTTGCCATGTAGCAGGCAATGAGGACACGCGGTTACGCGCTCTTTAAAAAATAAAGAAAACTATATTATAACGGTAAGTGCAATAACATTCATAAAGTAAGTGAATGCCTGATAAATTTTGTACAGCATTTTAAAATACAAGGAAACAACATAATAAATACGGCATGGAAGCAGAAACAATGTTAGCGTGTTGCTCTACATTTACATCTGACTATGGAAGTAGATTCTCTCATCAAATATTCACTCTCGCAACCTTAGGACAGTTCAAGATACGAGTATTGTACCTTGTCTTTAAATAAGGAACTCTGCGTTTAATTTATGAGCTTAAAATCTCTCCTAGTTCTATCATTGACCACTTTTTCTTTCAGAGGTGAGAGTGAGGTTCTGTTTTTAACGCTTAAATGGGAATATAATACTATACCTAGGTACTGTTTTATGATGCTGGCTGACCTAAAAGGCTTAGTTCGTTCTTCAACTTTTGAACTTCAATTGAACCAAATTTTGAAAAACCAAATTTGATAAATTAAGCTGACGTTTTCTATCCATAAGTAAAAGTTAGTCCTTGTGTATTTCATGTTCATTTCATAAATCTATCCTTTAATATGGGTACGATACAGATAGATATTTAAATTTTATACCGTCGTAACTCCTTTTAAACTTAAAGTGACATCAAACAAATCTTTCAATAAATAAACATTAGTACATATTAATAATCACCTTATAAAACATTAAAACTGTGTAAAAGTGTTTAGAACAGACAATGTGCTATAACTTACGAAGTTATGCGTTTGTCAAGCATTGAAAAGACGTTTCTTGAAAAGCGTTTCTTGTGGTGTGAATACATTGTTTTGTATTTCAGTACAATGGGCATCGGATGAAGAATGAGAAATAATCTGTCGCAGGCGGAGACATGTGTAATAATATGTTGAGAGAAATCGGGAAAACTGATACAAGAAAAAAATACATTATCTATCTAGAGACACAGGTCTATGTAAATTATTTGAGAATTTAAATTTACCTCAGTCTGTATTTTCAAAAAATTCTTATTTATTTAGCTGATGATAAGATTAATACATTTATTCAATGTTACTTTTTAAATAATAGATAATAAAGGAATAAATATTACTTTAAGAAATAAATAGTATACCGTACGTAATACGTATACCAGTCTGTCTAATTTATGAAAATTAAATTTGTCTATAAAAAGACATTGTGGGAGTATGTAGTAAAATAAACACGAAAGAAACAGATATCCGTTAAGTATTGGTACTTACAAAATTATTATAGCAATAGGTCTAAAAGAGGTCTCAGGCATATTAATATATGTATTATTATATCGTAAGAAGAAATCTGTGTTCTAACTGTGCTGTGACTCCCGCGTGCGATGTACTTTCGTAAGCCAGATTCCATTAGGCGTGGCTGAATTTTTTATAACTTCGGAGCCTGAATAAAATTTTATAGGCTGGGTGAACAGAAATACCTACTGGATAAAGGTAGGTTGAATTTATGTGGCGATATGTAGAAAATCTTACTCTTTAAAAGGCGGGTTTGTCTTATTTTTGAAACATTTTTTTTTATTAATTTCAACAAAGGTACAGGTACCGTTGTAGTTGCTTGAATTCTAGCCAATTTTACTGCTTTGTGCGTGGATTTAAAAAGATTTATTCACAAGTATCTTGGTAAACAACTAATGGAAGACATTTTAGTTGTTTTAATGCTGTTTTGTATGTAACTATTTGTTCAATATTGTCCTGCGTATTTTTTAAATAAAGACGATATTAAGTATCATATAACATGACTTTATTTTTGTTTTGATGACCGCAGATGCAATCAGAAAAAAGAGAAACGTTAGGTACTTACAAGTATGTCAGTAATAAGTTATGTCTACTAAGCTTTTTGTTACTACAAAATACCTGGCAATTGGGCTAAGCGAGCTCACATTAATTATATACCTACATTGGCCTTATCTGAATCATTTGTAATGTCCCTGTCAGCCCCTGGGGACTTTGCTAATTCACTAATGTTGCAAAAAGATTTTCGTTGTACATTTTGTACCCAACAATGTATTTGTATAGGTCACGCAAAGAGGTAGCGTAAAAAATGCGGACTTTTTTGCACAACGCTCTTACAATTAGTTCTAGAAAAATAAACGTCCATAAGAAAAATTAAGAAATTCTAGTCTAGTCTTATGTGTTCAGAAGCCAAAATATCATTTAATACACTAAACACATATTATTATTAAAGTTAACTATATTTATACGCATTTATATTTTAAATTTTGAAAGGAAAATTTTTGATAATGATTTGACAATAGAGTCTTGGATTTTGCTTGAGATTTTCTATGGATAACAAAATATGTTTTTCAATAGACATTGAAATCGGCGTCTGCCAGTACATTGAGAATTGAGATCTCTTAGCATGGCATGGCAATCTTTTGCTCTGTTATGTCTAGATTTGATAATTATAATTATGTTAATGACAATATTAATTGCTTCTTATCAGCAGTATTAGTGATAAATTTCTTTAACTACGCCAAAGCTATCGCTCGTGTAGTGTAGGAAAGGAGAGTTCACTTTCCTGTCAATTTACCTCAGATGAAGAAAATCTAGAAACACCAATCCCGTGAGTCACATGTGATACAATCCCATTGTCTTACCTTTGTGTCTAATAAATAATTAACAACAAATTGTTAATAATAATTAAAAAACTTTTTGTTTTACTTGTTTTCAAGTATTTGAGGTACAAAAATTGTAAAATAGAAATTCTTTTTAACTTCAATGTCAAAGTCCAGTATTCCTTTTTTAACTTCGGCCTATCGCAGACTGCTTGTCGCGCGATCGACCTTCAATAGTCGTCCTTGCTTTAATACTATCAGTAGGTTCGGTGAGATTAATATTTGTGATTTTTTAATGTAAACATAAACCGGTTAATCATACCAACATCTACATATCAACACGGAAATACTCAGCTTTGCAGACTGTTTGTCTCCGACGGTAACCGGATAGGGAGGCTTGATGTACGACTGAATATAATATTGTTTTATTGCTTATTATAAAAACGAAAGATCGTCCATTGATTTTGAAAATCACTGTTTTTTATCTGATTATGACTGATTATTTGATATTTTTGATTATTTGATGTATTGTATACATAATGTAACGTTAAAATAGTATTTATTGTATATAAGAAGAATATGATGATGTGTGTGCGTGTTTGTGAGTGTGTTTGACTGACTTTATAACGTTTTTTATTCCAACGACTAAAATTTTATTTTTTCATGCTTATTTGGATCACCACTTTATAGGTATTTCATGGTTGATTTGATACGGAATTGGAATAAATAAGGTCAGTAAGTACTTCATAATGGTAGAAAACGATAATAATGATAAATAAACTATATAAATTTACAATTTAATCAGCAATCGACTTATTTTTGTAAATACTTGAATTTTTTTGCATTACTTTTGAATCATTTTCATTTATCGAACTTATTTAATTCGTACCCAGCATTATAATGAATTCAGAAATGATTCTAAGTTTCAAAATCAATCAGAACATTTTAAGTAGGTAAATCGAATATTTTCTTTAAAAAATATTTTTGTAATTTAGGAGAAGTGAGCGATAAAATTCCTAAAAAGCAAATTACCTATAAATGCCCTTCACTAAAAAATTGCGTGTCACTTTCTTTATATTACATAGAAAGTTTTATCTTAAGTAACAATATGCTCTTAACCTACACTTGGCGACCCTTGGCGCCACTCAGACGAACAATAGCCAGGTGTAGAATAAAGCAGCTTTGAACTTGCGCATGTGACAATTTAAGTTTTTTTTGTATTAGGCGGCTTAAGGTCGCGGCGTAAAGGCCAAATGGCCAGTTCTTGCTCCAACACATACTTCTTATACATATCTTTTTAAACCATGTTTTTATGAAGGGTAGATTTTTACCATTCTTGTTATTTTAAATTTCATTATTTAAAATAACAACTTGTTATTTTAAAAATGGCTGATTTGAGATTTCGTGGGTGCAGAGCAACGCCGTCACTGCCGGCGTGCAATACATACATAGCAGTTACGGGAAAACCCCCAAAGGAGAAAAAGAAAAAGGCAGTATATTTAACAGTTGCGTAGTAAAAATGCGTGTCTGGACTCAGACGTAGGTACTCGTAGGTTCTAGGAAATAACCATAACCGTCACGTGATGACTAATGACATGCCTATTCGATACCAATAGCCGATAACGTTATCTTATGTGCGTAAAAGGTCAAACGACGGGGTCGGGATGCATTAAGATTAATTATTAAATAATGTTACAAATATAACAACAAACAGAGATGTATTTATAATTGTGATTCGTTTAACTTATCTGTCTAGGCAAAAGGAGCACAGGCCATCCTCCGTCCAGGTGGACTGACGACCTGGAGGATACAGCGGAAAATTACGTCACGGTGACATTGTCGTACCACCAACTTGTTGCGATCGACCGATTTTGTCATCGATCGACCGATTTTGTCATCGAATGAAGTCGATTTTGGCAATTAGGGCAAGGGGTACCATGCTCTCCGAATCTTGACGTAGGTCCTATGTTTAAACCGCTTTTCGTTCGCTTATCGCTCGTATCATTGGAAACGTTTTACAAAATAATTTACAGTGCTTTATTGATAAACGATTGCGTGCATTGCTGATATCGCGACAATTTCACATCACATTATGTTATAATAATGTTACATTGTTTTTAAAATGATAAAAGGTACGTGACACACGGGTATTCGTTTAGCTACAGCCAATTTAAAATATAAAATTAAATTTCAATTCAACAGTGTTTTATTTTTTTCCATCTACGTGAAAATAAATTCGTCTTTAATTTAAAAAAAATTAAACTTTAAAGGTAGTTAATTTTTCTTATACTACTCGTAATTCGACAACGATAAATATATTTAAATTATCTAGATTTCCTTCCTTCCTTTCATTTCTTTTTAAGTAAAAACTAGTCCAGGTATTTTCAGCCAATAAACTCGCGATTTTTTAAAAATATTCTAATATTCTAAAAAAACTGATGGTTCATTTCATATTTAGATTATAACTAGAAACTATATTATTTTGATTATAACTATTTACTGTTTATTCATTTTCTTCTGTAAATATTATGACATTCTTTATTAAATATAGATACGATACGTTAATAAGCTACGCAGTTAAATGGATATTTTATTCATCATATTGTAATCGAATAGGTACGTAAGTACCTACTAATCGGTCGCATGTCAGTGCATTCGAGGCGATAATCTACAACATAATTGATTTTAATTAAAGAAACTACTTCATATGCCATGTGTTAAGATTATGAGATGATGGAGTGGTTTAATATTCTTATTACGCAAACATAAGTCTTAATTGGAAATATAAATTTAAATCGATTAAACATTGGCTAAGCCATGGCTATAAACCTTATAGGAACTTATGTAAATGTAACCTAATTTACATCTATAAATATCCTTGCAATATGAAAACGTAAGCACGTCTTTAATTTTTTTTAACAAATTTCAGACCCATATAAAAAACTAGAAATACGTTTACTTAAACCCAGATTTGTAAGTAAAAGCCGTGAGTTAATTACCTATATTCTTAGTGATGTACGCAGTGCCACTTAAATGAATATTCGATGCACGTCTAAATTTTGTATACAGAAGTTCACTGTTCCTCGCCGTATTAAGATATTGAAGCAGGTATTCGTACCAGGAGCAGGCGGTCGATATAGCCTTTGAATTTTCCATTTGACGCTGATTTATGGCCGATATATGCCGGATTTATACATTGCCAGTGAGGACACAAACTACAATTTACTGTATAGTAATGGGTTTTGAAATATAAAGAAGATTGTGATAAAAATTTACTTCCTCAAAAAATCAAATATAAAGGTTCAATATTCTGAAAATTATTTAATTTATTAAGAGACGTGCTCAACTGCTCATGTATTTATATGGCACGTTCATGAAGGATATTCGTAGATATCTATCAGCTGTCATTTACATTAATTTCTTTAGGGTTTAAGGAAGAGATCTCCAGGTTTATTGCGCGCATATCTGAGGAGTTTAAAAATATGATACTGGTTAAGCTAAACTCTGTATCTATAAGTCTCCAACAATTTCTATTAAAATGGTTCTTCTCTAGCCCTCTTCTTGTTGTAGGTTATTTAATTAGAAGAGTAGAAAATATGGATCCAGGTTATAAACATCACTTGATAATAATATTCATCCATTCACCCTCACTTTTGTATTTTTAGTATTCTTTAGATACTATGCTCCTTAATTTAACGGCCTCTATGGAACAATTCTACTGAAGTAATATCTAATGAAGTAATATCTAAGGTGCCTAGGTATGCCTTGGATGAAGTAATTATTCTAGTGGCGTAGCATTACATTACAAAGTTTACAAACTAAGTTAATCCAGCCATCTGCGACCAAAGTTAGCCTCAGTCACCTAACTCGATATCTAACTTCAAGGAAAAAATAAGTGATTACTGCGAGAAATCTATTTAAAACAGCTTGTATTATAAAAAAACCTAGACTGTGCTCGCGGCTTCGTCCGCGTGGATTTAAGAACTTGGTCCAGAGAGGGATAAAAAGTATCATATATTAATCCAGGTTATTAACTACGTCCATACCAAATTCCAACCAAATTTGTTCAGCCGTTTTTGTGTGAAACAAACATTCATCCTCACAAACTTTTACATTTATAATAGTAGTAGGATATAAAAATGATTGGGACGTTGACTACATTTCAATTTAATTTCAAAATGACTGTGTTTTCCATAAAAGTATCAGAAACGTCTGAAAACTTAGCTCAACTGCCGAAATCTTTAAAAAAAGAATTAAAAAGTGTAATGATAAGATAAGTATTATAGAATTCGAACCAAGGAACCCTAGACCCTCACGGGATCTTCGGTGATCGGGTATAGTTACCTAGATAGACGCGGAAACGAGAATGATTACGTAAGATAATTATATCCATACAGTGACACTATAGACCGGTGCTGAATCAAACTGAATAAAACTTAGAAATCCCTAAGGATGGAAATGAGATCACAACTGGTTAGATTGATCCCACGCACCACTAACGTAAGGATGTAGCTACCCGCTTACTAATCCGTGACAACCCTGACACTGAGTCACCAAGATCAAGGCTTCAAATAATAATAGAAACATGTGCAATATTATGTTTCAGCATGTGAGACTGACGATGTAATCGGTTTTATGTAGAGTACTGTATATACCGAGGCCTTCCTGCGACCTCGTCCTCCTTGCTTTTAGGATTCTGTTTAAAGAGAAAAAAGTATCTTATGTGTTAATCTAGGTTAAAATTAGGGATGGGCCGAACTTCGTTTCACATTCGGTTTAACCGAATTTCGGCGGCTTGAACCGAATTTCGGCA
>DWIY01000437.1:0-13420 GCA_018248615.1 Erynnis brizo brizo
CAAAAAGACCCAAACTAATTTTAAGGCAGGCATAAGCTAGGCAAACAGATAAGTAAAGCAAAGTTAAAGCATATAAAAACTTGTGGACAAAGTCGACAAAGCTTAAAAAATTAATAAAGAAACATGCCAAGCTAAATTTTTTTATGAACGAAGCTTTAAGCATGGGTTATTTTTCATGAAAGGGTCGGCTAATCCCAAGCAAGATAAGGAAAGTACAAAGCCAAATCACAATTAAGTGCATATATCAGTTACCGATGAGATTAATGTGTGCGCAACAAAAAGCAAGCATCCGGCGAGCAGGTGGCCGCTGCCCAAGCACTCACAGTAGCTTAATTGCCTATTAAACGGAGATAGCTCTTAAAATCGCTTTAATGCCAACATCTCGAGGGGTCCATTCTGTTTAACACAATGAAATAGCAAGAATAGCACATTGTTAACCTTGAGAGAGCAACAGATGAACACAATTAACTAAGCACCGACGGTCCGTACCTAACTCAAATGCAAATCGCCTATCATTCTGTTTATGGTAAAAAGATTACATTGTGCGAGTCCAATAGCTTATCTTCGCATCTCGAATTGTTTCTGTTTAATTTATTGCAATAAAATAGATAAATGGCGATCGAATCGTTCCGCGTTCCTAGGAGAGATGCGATGAACTTGAATGCATTGGCTGCTATATGTATGACAGACTGTATCGCTGCGATGTCTCAGTTGGTATTTAGATTTAGTGTTCACTGGTCAGTAGGGTTGATTGAGAATTTATGGGCGATGCGTCCCGGTATTTATTTTACTTGTACGTAAATCGATGGGAATATATTGTATTGAAGAGCAAAGTAGATAACGTATTTCAGAAAGCTACGAGACTGTGGAATTAAATGTGTAGGTACTCTGATTCTCTCAGATTTATAGAACCTGCCCTAGCGTTTATATTTATTTCGTCCAATCGCTTTCTCTTAAGAATCCATACGTCAATTTGTATCCTTTCAAAAATTTCATAAATCTATTCTACCCTCAATAATTATTCTCCTGGGTAGATTTCTTTTCCTGCGATGTCTTTATTTCTTATGACATTGTGTCACAAATTCTCTATACCTATAACCATAACCCATTTATTTCTAGTCTAAAGTTCCTAACTTTCTACAGTTGTTTGATAAATCAACTCTTCTACTTCATTGATCCTCATGCTGCTTTGTATTTATCAAAAATTTCATTTCATATTCAAACTCTGGTAAAACAAATTAGTCAAGGGCTTGCAAATGTTTGATTCGCGACATCAAAAATGCAACTTGCGTATACGAAGCAAAAACCCAGCATGCGATACTCCACACCTAGAATTCATTCCTGTACCTACAAATTGAGAATTGCATGTTGCAGTAGGAATTTACCTATTGCAACCTTCCGAGACGAGCCGACCACACCGAATAAGGGAAATAAAGAAACAGAACTGGCTGCGACATTAGGTTATGGTTACTGGATGTGACTTTGCTTACTCATGGATTTTTTTAAATATACATGTAGCTGAATTGAAGCAAGCCAACTGCCAAGTCCGCTGGTGAAGTACAAAAACTAGGAGGTTCCAAAAATAACCAAGATTCTTTCCGGGATAAAAGTATTCTAATCTGTCCTGGGATTGCAACCACCATTGTTTCAAGATTCAATCATTCAGTTTTTCCTGAGTGAAAAATTCAGAAAAAAGTTATGATGATTATGATTAACCTGCCACAGCCACCTATATAGATTTTTTAATGCAATGTCCGATGTCATGCCGTAAAAGTTTAATTGTACGTATACCTAGATCACCTAGATAGAAAGTGGAAAAAACAATTGGTTGATTGGATGTGCCTATAGACTCGCGAACTTTTTCAAATGGAAGTGTTACTCGAATTTCGATAATCTTCCATACGAGACCAAACTGAATACCACGCTGAAGGCTCTTCCGATATCTTTAATTCCATACATCTTAAGAGTTCCTACAAACGCAGGTGCATAATATTAATGGAAATTGATAAACTAGTACGTTGTATCAATGAACCTTCGTCGATGGTCTCGGTACGCAGTTATATCTTAAGTAATGTAAACGAAGAGCAATATAAGGTATCTATGCTTCATGAAAATTCAAGAGGTGTAATTAAATTTTACGTTCAGGTATTTGAGATAATTTGCAAGTAACGACTCTGATCATCTTATAGAGAAATTGTTGCGATGATAAAAAACATAGTTTACGTAATAATTGTTATGCATATGAAGCTCTGTGATGCTTTACTTTGAAATCATTAGCCCATTTAGAGAGGTTTAAGTGACATGTTGACGTCTGCATTGGAATAATAATCGTTGAAACGTTATACGAAACGTTTAACTGAATACTTAAAACATTTATTTTATCCGATTTTAGGAAGGTGAAAATCGTATATAGGTCAGTTTCTTGTACCGTTATAGGTATAAGTATGATAAAAAATTTAGATACGAGTATAGTTCTTCCGGGGTGTTATCGACATACTAACCTCACCCAACAACTACTTATCATTCTGAATCTATGACCTCACATTCAAGGATGCCCACCCGGGTGTAACCCAATTTACTGTAGGCATGTCGTCTTTCGTAACAACTCAAATCCTCATACAATCTTTTTTTCCTATTGAGATTGGATGTAGCTGTAAGCCGTTACTCCTATTTCATAAAAAATACCAGAGAACTTAATTGTCACGTAAAAGTTAACAGAGAACAGTGTCAGATAACTATTGCATACAAATTAGTTATGAAGTTGTTAGTAATTTTCCACCGTAGACAGTGTCTAGGATTTCTCATGTTGGGGAACGATCATAATTATTAATTATTAAAAGAAGTTGCAACTTTGTTTTCTAATGAAGTTACATTAAATTTCTAGGCTTCCGTGAAGCAGCATTCCTGTACGCGCTGACTGCAGCGGGGGTAGCCCACTCCGTCGCGCGAGCCTGTGCCCAAGGGCGTCTCCTCTCCTGCGGCTGCGACCCTCTGGGCTACCGAGCAGCCCACGACCCCAGAGGGAGAAAGAGAGTCAACAAATGGGAGTGGAGTGGGTGCTCGCATAACTTGGCGTACGGGATCGAGTTCTCGAAAAATTTTCTGGATATAAGAGAGAAGGTGGACGACCTACAGTCGAAGATCAATATTCATAATAATGTCGCTGGGAGATCGGTGAGTATTTTATAATTATGTAACTATTAAGTGCATCGTATCTGAGGCATTTTCGGTCGAATCATAAATGAATGATTAAATAATTATTACGCCAGCGCCACCATATCTTATGCTAGTAGTACCAGTAGGTAGGTACCCCGAGCATAACGATAGTCAAGTAGGTATTCGTTTAGTTAACGTGAATAATAAGTACTTATGGGAAAATGCCAGACAGACATATTACCTACATACTAATAACAGACGTTTTCCGTACTAATAAGTTGACTATAGCGTTCATGTTCATGGCACTGTTTCTAATCCAGGTTACTTTAGCCTATTTTCAGAACTTTCAGATTCGGTTCAACGATTAACCGTGCGCAAATATATCATATACAAAATATAACAAAACAAGAAATTTTAATCCTATACAAAAACAAAGCAATTAAATCTCTTTGATCTCATCACGAGTGGGTAGAACAAAGATTGAAAAGACACTAGTCTCGAGGGCCCTTCAATTTAGGTACTTTTTGGACGCGCCCTTGCATAACCTTGGTTTGATCATCGACGGGGTGAATATTAAGGGCGTAAGGAAATTAACTAAATTAACAATATAAAGAATTTATAGCTCTATGACATCTTTTGATTTAGGTACATTATTATGTTTATATATATTTGATCGCCAAATCGATTCATCATAATAATAATAATTTAACTTCATCTCATATTGTCATATCTGTCTATTTTATCGCCAAACATTGATTTCATTGGTTGAGGAGGAAAATAATTCGCCAACACCTTCCTTTAAAAAATAATGTTTATTACCACCACCATGTAAATATATTAGGTACCACCAGCACCAAGCGCATGCGTGATTACATTGAACGAAATTAAATTAGTTGATGAAATAAAGCTATGCAGCCTCTACATGTTAGATAAAAACTAAAAAAAGATCATAATACATTAACATTCAATAATTTATATGTACATTTTAAGCTACCTATGTATATAACTATTATAGGTACGTTGTGACCATAACAGTGCATTTTTAACCGACTTCATTTATGGGTTGTTCGATTTCAAAAATTATTTAAATTACATGGCTCTCTTTCACTTCGGAATTTCCTTGACGCCTTGAAATCTTTTTCGTTTTACTACTCGCTTGGGCAGCTCTACTTACCATTCAATTGTCTTTCACAATTAAGCAAATCCATCCCAACAAAAAGCCATTGCTCGAAATTGCGGCATAAAATTATGCATCTAGCTCAGCCGCTAAGCCAAGTCCACGTAGGTATCTGAATTGTTGATTTCATACATCCTAGCTTGATAGGAGCACTTTAGTTCAGATTGAAATGGTGGCAGATAGGCGTGGCGAAGTAATCACCAATCTGGGTGGTCCCTCCCTGCGTTCAACCTACGGATGAGATCTACATGGCTATAAAGTACCACATTAACTGCCCCGCACCCCGTTTATAATAAAAAAATTAATATCTTTTTTTTTCATACGGTATGTATGTTACTGGGACGTTATATAAACCATCATTTCAAAGAATAACTGTATTTTATGCAATTCTTGAGTATGCGGAGATTTTTTTTAATGTTTAATTATGATTTGGGCAAAGTTACTTGAATATTTTTCTATTTTGGAGTTTTAACAGACACACGCTAGCAACACCAGAAGAGTCGCCAGTGCGGTGACAGATATGAAGGAGAGCTCTCTTTACCTACATCTTTTTTTGAAGAACAGTCACTATAACACACTATAAAACAGTCATATTCCTACGAATATCTTATTAACAATATATTTTGCGTAAAAATAACTGAATCGTAATTAAAATTTTATGCAACGATAATTATATCAATATACTATTGTGTAACGTATTTTTACGTGTCTAAAAATGTAGAGAAAGAATTACCAGGCATTTTGAAAAATGCCTGAATTAAACATATACATTGCGTCATATTACATTGCAGTCTAATTGGTCCCACTTCCATGTGAATCGATTAATGTAATCAGTTTTATAAAGCGACCCAGTCAAATATTTCAATTTATTTCGTTTCATTATCGTTTCGTTTCGAAACGAAATAAATTGGAGCCCGCGGTGCTTCGTGATTTCGATTTCGGTATATGTATTGGTTTATGACTCATTATATTATAACTATGTAAGTAATTTACTAATTAAGTATGTTTATAAGTACATATTAAAAAAGTTCCGTATGCTGCTTACCACAGCCCAATTCAAATCGCTAAAAGTGAAATGTAAAGCGAAAAAGTAGTTTTTATTATAAAAAAGTAACTAGTAGGTACTTAGGCGTACTAATAACTACCTTTTTTCAGGCCAGATGGAGTGATCTTATGATAGTGATCGTTATGAATATATCTACTTTTTTTTCGATTCTTTTTTTTACAAAAACAAAATGTGTTGTCCTATTCAGCTATGTTAATACCTATATCTTGATACCTAAGAGTTTATATAAAGTATTTTATTTAATCATCGCAATATCCATTGTGATTTATTAGCTTCTACCACCGTAGAGTTCTGTTGAAGAAATAGATACGATTTATTACAACTGATTGAAGACCACCGACAATTTCAAAGTAAATCGCTCATTATCACATAATGGTGTCATCATAAATAAGATAATATATGATTTAAATAATAAGCACATTTATTTACAAAGAATTAACATTTCATAGTATTTTACCTATTACGTCTTAAATCAAGAAACTAAGAGATTGGATTTCATAAAAATAGAGCCTTAAACGAGAGCTTCGTAGCACCCTTACACTCACAGATTATAATTATGCATATCTGTGTTTAAACTTTAAAGTGCTCGTCTATACTATCCATAACATTCAATTATAACATCCATCTATTGTGGATCGACAACCAAGTTATACAAAGCTGTAGATTTTATCTTAATTCAGTATCTATTTCTAATAAAGCTTAATTCGTAACCTGTCATGACCTTATTTCGAGTTAAATTGCGAGCTTCTTACTTACACTCAAAGATCTCTCTATTAATCCTTACGGCCTATCTCGACACGTTGATCTACTAATGCGAGAGAACTCAAAATAGCAGTTAAACATACTAATTTGCGAATCCACCTAATCTCAAGATAACAAAAAGATTAAAAAAATACGACCGTCTTCCGCGTACAGTCACCCACAGCAAGCATCTGACACATAAATATGTCAGACACTGATTTGTTATTGTCTACTAATCTACCGGTGGACACGCGTCACCGGGCACCCGTCTAAGCCAAAATGCCAGACCTACCGTGCGGGATTACTTCTAATAATTTAATAGGCCTCCTCCATCTAATAATAAACATGTCAAACCTATGTTAAATACAACTTAGCACACTTACACTTACAGCTGTCACGGCCACTCTACAATCAATTATAACCTTTAAAACAATGACGTAAATGACAGCTTTTAGTTCTGTAACTACTTGGGTAATTTTGTTTATGATATTATATTAGTGTCCGTAACCAAATCTGACATTAAAGCGGCATGCCACGTCTCTCGCTTACTTATTAGGGGGATTTACGATTAATACAATTTTATTTACGTCTGTACGTTTTTTTATAATACAAACACGAAGCGTAGGAACAAATTATTTAATTTGTAATTCGTTTATAGTGGTTAATTATATGGTAGGAGTCGGGTGCCTAATTTATATTGGACTCACGGGCGGCTCATGACATTTATTGCAAGCGGTTAGGCTGTTTCCACACACAATAATAAAACACTTTTATGGTTCAAAATGTTTAATATAGGTTAGGGATAGTGTCGTTGTTTTGATACTCGTGCCATTAAAGCCGTTAATCTAAATGGATATTTAGGATCTTTTCTGCTTAAAACTTTAAATAGCAAACATCTTAGTCTTCGGGAGTAGGTATACCTCAACTGAGGTAGTATAACCTCAAGTAGCTAATTAGAATTATCTACCAAATTAGATGGAGTTGTCAAAAAGGTGTCAGAATTTTATAATGACCTGAAAAAAAGTAACAAAAGTGTAACATAAAAAAATTATAAACATGAAAAATTTATTGCTTTTAATCAAAGTTACAAAACCTATTACTTAAATTCTGCTTCCTTACCTAACCTATTAATAAACGTACAAGCATCTAAGTATTTTCAATATTATAAACAGTAATCCAATCACCGCGTGTGATATCACTGAGATCTGTTTATTTAATTTAATATGAAGTATTTAAAATTTCATTCTGTCATCAAGAACTTTCGTATTTCATTCATCACAAATATTTATCTACCTATCCACAATCACTTCGGTCGTTTGTTTAAGCTATAAAGCTTGAGTATATTAAACAAACATTAAAAACATCGTTATCTATCGTAAAACAGCTGGTTAAGTTTACTAACCGACGATCACCACATGGGTATAATTAGTTGAATAATTTAATAATTATAAGTCATGGCGACGGCTACAAATTATGTGAATTAATAGTACGAGTATATTCGGTAGCGGTCGTGAAATACGCGAAATGACATTTTAATTTATCCATAACTCACTATTAACACTTAGTTCTCTGTGACATTTTACGATTCACAGACTGTGGTCGCCATAAAATTAAGTCAAAGCTAATGATTCGACAACAATGTTGCGTTTACGAGATAGGTAGATAATATTTAGTTTATTACTTTGGATTATCGCATTAAATATTATGATGTTTTGAACCTATCGTGTTCAGATGGAGCAGGTTTGTGACTAGACCCTTATGTTTTTATGTCTGTATAATTTTTGACATTTAGAGCTAGTGCTATTGAAATAAGCTGAGTTTCATTCACGTGTGGGCATTCCTTCAAACATCTAATCGCGCGTTGGAAGACAATTTTACCATTTAAGAATTATATTGTGTGGTTTAGGTGATTGCATCGATTAGAGAAAAAAATACAGGCTAAAAATACAATAATCGAAGCTTAATCTGCTTTTCGTAATTGGATAATTTTTATGTTATTTTTTAACTAACGTAAACAATAAAGACACAACACTCAAAAATTTTGCTGGATTGCAACATTTAAAAAAGCAGGTAGGTATACATACATAGTATACCATAGTAAAACAGATATATAGTAGGTATACAGATAACATGCGGATTTTAAGGAGATCGTCCTAAAAAATTGATTTTTTTTACACAAAAATAATCTATGATTTAGTTTCAACAAAATTTTCATAATTGAATATGGAATGGAACCAAAATAAAGGAAACATTTGTTTCCATTCCAAATTCAACCGTAAAATCGAAAAAAAAAACAGACTTGAATACCAACCAATAGCAGCCAATCGGAGCGTTTCAATATTAATACACCTATTCCCACTATCAGAGTAAATTGAGGTGAGCCTTCCTCGGTGGTCCGGACCCCACACTTGACCATTGTTCGTTCGGCATTTTACCATTTTGTTTTGTGGGCACATAATTAACAGCATCCCAGTGAGATCTCAGTTAGACACGCTCGGTTATAATAACCCTCGATGATATTTTTATTAATGTCAAAATAAAGTCGGCCGCTCTCACGCCGTTTTGTAATAAAGGTTGAATGACTGGGGTTAGGTTGCCGTTTTTGAGGTTTTCGTGTATTTTTTGCAGTGACCCTTTATTCTTCACGCGTCATTTTATAAACATTTATTGCGAAAGTTTGTTCGTTCAATTAAGCTGTTAAAAAATAAGAGACAAAGAGGACTACATTTTTTATTGCAGACTGTACCTGCACGAAAATTCGATACAAACATGTGTAAGGAATTATCCTAATTGGTTATCATAAGCGACCAACCATCCAGCACGACAAAATTTAAACACAGGGCAGTTTCGGAGCTATCCCCGTTGAAATACGCACTGACATGCGACAAATGTACCTACCCAATGACGTTCTCTCCAAACTTTGAGAGCGACATGGCAATTTGGAAATGCACACATGGATTTGCACACATTACAAAATTGTTTATTTGCAGGTAGACCAGTCACTCGGTCCGAAAAACCTGGTTTACCTGGAAAGTTTTGAAAATTGGTTGGTAAAATCAATTTTATAAAGTGCCAATTTTCGAAGCTCTCGGAAAACTTTCCAGGTGAAACTACCAAATGATTAGAGAGGCATACTCACACTACGAGTAGCAACGCGTGCCAAGATGATTTAAGCATCCATAAATATTACGTATTTTCTTCTGAAATCATTACAACACGGTGTAACCTACAGCCGCGCCCTCAGCGGCCTATAAAAGGGCCGGCCGACCTACACAAGGAATTAGGTATCGTATTAGAGAGCCGAGGTGATAATTATGTTATAAAAAGTCCACACGATGAGTTAATATTTTGTTATGTTTTCTCCATATGGTATAGAATAGACTATAGAGGTCTGTATGCATTTAGTAAAATTTTAACGTTGACCAAAACTATTGATAGTCAAAGTCCTATTAACTTTAGTTGAGGAAGAAAAATTGATGGGTAGGTAGTCTTAGTTCTAAATATAATTTTGGAGTGAAAGTGGTAGAGCCAGTGTAGCTCGTCCTCGGAGGTACTTTACCGCCAGCCTCTCAATCCGTCGTAAAGCAGCATGTTCTTCATAGTTATTGCTAGGGAGGTACAGTTGCTGGACATACTTAATTTAAGGCGAATATCTTAGTTCTCATGAGTAGTAAAGCACCGGCATACAATCTCAGATAGGATTATTTTATCTAATTGTGGCTGGATGTGGGCGTCCATGGGCTGCAGTGACCACTTACCTTAGTAGTTAGGTGGACTGTATGCCTGTTTGCTACTCAATTACTTATAAAAAATATAATTTTAGAAAATCATGGCAAAACAGACCAGCTATAAGTTATGTAAATTAAATTATGTAAGTAAATATCTAACATCATAAAACAGAGTGTAGGTACATACTCATAACAATTTTTCAAAACCTTCACACGGCAATACTGATAACTCAAAATTGCCCGTTTTCACGGTAATTACCGCTAATGAACATGTTTCTCATCATTCTATCATCCGAAGTATCGAATCAAATTAGTGGTAATCGAAATCAATTCTCGATATTATCTCGATACATCAAATTAATGCAGCAACACAATCAATATGGTACTGTAAACATTAAACTCTTCGACATTTACGAAATCTGCTAATTAATCCCTTCGACTAACGAAATAAAAACACGACTAATTAATTCACCCTATTAAAGACAGCTAAAGTGATTCTTCAACTTACGTAGTCAAGCCTTATAAGTTTGTTGTACACAGAGTATAGAAATAGATAGAACGAGCATAAATTAATGAGTCTCAGTGTTTGGTATCCTGCTTCAGTAATAGGTGTTTTTAAAAAGGCTACTCGAAACATAAAAAATACAGCGAAATTGGATTTAGAAAATAAAGGGAGGCCTACACCCAGTAGAGGACTTCTAAGTGCAAAAATTGATGTTTAAGTTCTTCATACAAAAATAATTAAAAACCTTATTCATTTAAATCGTTTTTATTTTGTTTATCGGCTTGATGTATTCATTACATCGGACAAAAAATTATACATTGTAAACTACACACGTTACGCAATCGAAAAGTAAACGATATTTAAAAATCGATTTGAAATGAAATAAAAAAGAATTGTTTGCTCGAATGTAACGTTGGCGATGCGTTCTATAACATTTATATTCTTGGGCCCATCCCACATTCTATCCGAGGCACATACCGTCGTGTGCGGTTTAACTAATGGTTAATTTGTGCTCGGATTGGACACGGTCATCTTAAACCTATTAGCGTTACCGGCCGTCGGCGAGATTGTACTGGGAGCCACGAATGTTTCATCAAACGTCAGGCAGAGATAATACGAGTTTTTACTTAAGGAATCCATCACGGATACTTTCCGTCATTCCAGACCTAACAGTGGGTTGTACTGGACTCTTTGGGGCTAAAACTCATGAACTCATGGATCCCCTCAAGATCTTATGACAGATCCGAGTCTTACAAAAAAACCTCGCAGTATTCCTCTCAACCTAAGTCATTGGAGTCACTAATTCTCTCTGGTTTTGTCGTGACTCCAACAGCGGCCACTAGTTATGGGACCTTGCCCAATGGTGAAGCTCAAGTTACTCTTAAAATTATAAACTCGCTCCTCTTATTCCTGTAATAAATGATAAAATTTCAGATAAAGGGAAAAAAATTAAATTAAAAAAAATAGAAAAATAAAAATAAATAAAAGCAATTCAGTTAAGTCTACAGCATTAACTGTCGGCCCTCTAGTGAACGATAATAATTACTCTTTAGAGTTCACTAGGTTATAAATCAACATTAATCACACATTTTCATTTGTAAATACAATGGTAATTGGATCGATGTAGGTATTAGGTATTAGGTATAGAGGATTAATCACTGGTCACTAGCATCATGAAGCCCCACTTTGATTGGCAGTTGATCCTATAATAAGAAAATGACAAACGTAAAAAAAACCCTTAATAAGTTCTTCAAGAATTAACTCAAACTTAATAAGACTAATTTATTTATTAATAATTATTGAAACTCAGACTTACCAGTTCCGATTTTAGATCTGATTAAACTGGTGTTGGTACGGAAAAACGTTACCTCGAAGTTTGAAATCGGTACTTATTCCGGAACGTGTTGTATATCTACGTATTCTATGTGTTCTATTAAGTAATCTATAATTTTTGGAGTTGAAACTCCACCTCTTCGATAATAATATTATACACAGCATCATAACTATCTAAGCATGTGAGATCTTTCATACTCAAGTATAAAGTATCAATCTTTTTACTGTATAATCACAGTGACATCATGTTGAAAACATGTTTTGGACTTCCATCAGGCTCATCAGTCATCATCTCAAGTAAACAATCTGTCTACTGTAGTACCGCAGGTAGTGAGTGACGATGGCTACTTATACACTCAGATAAACTACTCTTAATACTTGAACAACTTCGGAGAAACAATACTTTGGGTTGTAGGTACTGCAAAATCTACGAGTAATAACTCTAAGACTTTTTATACTAACTCTTGAACGGGACTTCGCCCCTGTGGGTTTTAGAATTTGATCGAGAGAGGAATAAGAAGCATTCTACTCGTATATATTAATTTAGGTTGTAAAATACCCATATACCAAATATCATCATAAATTCAGTCATTTTAACATTAAAGAGTAAAAAGCCAGAAAAATCCCAACAAGCAAAAATGCTCTTTCCAAATCTTTACATCGCAACACTTTTCAACTCATACTCGCCACTTATAGTCGCCACATTCTACAGTCGTAGAACACTTTGTCTTTGTTCATAAAGTTTCCCAGCGTATATTAAAGAACGGCCACCTTGCTCCTTTCTCAGTCTATAATAAAGAACACCTTGCGGCCAACACACGACTCATCGATCTAAATATTGACCCTCGAACCCCAAGTGTTGAATCCGGCGCCACCATTAAAACTATCGACTGTGGCGTGGTCGCTGCGAGGGCCGCATTATCTCGCCGTATTTTACGTCCCGCCAGCTAAGGTGAGAACATAATAAGCGGTTCGAAGCCATTTTTAATATTCCAGCTTCATTACGACGTATTACAAACGTCTTGGGTGGCGAATTCTATCGCGAACGCTCTTAATACCGGGTTATTAAGGCGCACCCGGACCGGGGGGCGGGCCGAAACACCGATTTATTTGAATTTTTGCTCCGACTCAATTTGGGAAATCGTTCCGCCGGCGGCGTTGGCAAAATTAAGACGTCAGCGTGATTGCGCGAGGCGTTTAATTATGTAAATGTTATGAGCCGGCGGTGGGTGGCTCAATTCCGTAATTGTGCCAAAGATGCGGTCACGTACCTGGACAATCCAGATTTATGATCGTGATGCCGCCTTTGAAAACTGCCACGTATGCAGCGGAATGCGAGTTTGCGTGCAATTTCGAGAATGGTTCGTGCTAGTTTCAATTACGGGAGGAGAGGGTCAGGGAATAGTCCAGTGCCTACGCCTTGACTGGATATGGTAGATATTTTCTTTAAAGGCTTTACGTTATTTTGACATAGATATAGTGAACTAAACTTTAAATACATCGATTAAAACTGAAACTGACTGAAAATAGATATGGCCACTTTTATTTCTTCAGATCGGAGTTTTTTTCTTAAAAACACGTAATTTTTTATTAATCAAAGATAGAACAAGAGCCTATTTACCCTAGGACCTAAAGAGCCATGTACTAAAAGGGGACAACAAACCTTACATCACAGATCCGCTGAACTTTTGATCCGCCGAAATTTTAAAACACGC
>DWIY01000438.1:0-13409 GCA_018248615.1 Erynnis brizo brizo
CGAACCAATCACGTGAACCACAGCGCAGTCAATGTTAATCGACCAATGAAAGTTCTGCTCAGCACTCGTGGCGGCCACTATAACAGAAGAAAACATAATATAATGATTTGACGCACCAATTAGTCCAGTTTTGTGGAAATTGTAGGGTACATACGAAGAAATAGTGAAGGATAAATTGAACTATTATAACGCCCGGGGAGGTACCGTATCGCCAGCCTCTTACTCCGTCGTGAAGCAGCATGTTCTTCATGTGTTGTGTTGCGGCTGGGGAGGTATGGGTGCCGGGGATACTTTATTTGAGGCTCGAACATCTGAGTCTTTGTGACCAGCACCAATTATATAATCTTCAATACGAGTAGGTTTCCCATTTGATGTTGGACGTTTGTTTCCATGGATGGCGGTGACCACTTAACATCAGTACAATAACAAGTGTTTGTAACAGTAAATCTCGGAATCATTGTTGTATAGACACCGTCATGAGTCGTGAGCACAGATTTATCAGTGGTAGGGATATTATACACTTACGGCCAATGTACAGCAGCTGAAAAAACGCGCTGCACCAATAGACGACGACGGACACTGACGAACCAATCGCGTGAACCGCAGCGCAGTCAATGTCAAACCGACCAGTAAAGAATGTGCTCACGACTCATGGCGTCTACTATACGCAAAGAAAGTTATCCACAATAATAACCATAAGCAATTTCAGTAATTTATTGAATTTTGATTGGTTGAGTGTTCAGGGATTGTAATAAACTGCCATCGCGTAGCTTTCGCGTTCTTTGTTCTAAAATATGAAAACCAAAGCTGTATCACGGATCTTAATCACGAATTTTATATAACATTTTTAAAAGTTTTTAATTTTCAGGTTCAAAGTACTCAAATTCAAGAAGTGCCAAATCTCTACCGGTGAAGGAGCCACATGAATATAACTATGGCCAATTAGACGAAATTCCAACTAGAGATAGTGGTATTTCAACTGATAATACTACAAAAACAAATTTTGGTTACAAACGCGACGTTGAATTAATTCCAGCACCTTCGAGCAGTAAGAAACCGAAGTGGGTATTTTTTAACATCTTTTAAAACAATTTTTAGAAAAGACACACAATTTGTCTTTTAATGAATCTGTCAAATGCTTTTGACTCGGTGTCCAATTAAATATTAGATATATCCTTTTCTGAAACAGTTTCCTTTAAGCTACTATGCATCTTGTATTTATTGGTACTAACACACTAATTTCTGGATTTAATGAACATCTTAGCATGAGTATATAAAAATGTAATTAAAATTGTATTAATTTTGCTAGTATCGGAGTACCTCAGGGCATATTTTTCAGTAAATTCATATTTTTTGTTTTAAATTTTTTATATTTTTTATATTAAGGCATGAAAATGACATTGCCATGTACGATTATTTGAAAAATGGGAAAAAGGACAAAAAACTGAAGGGCTCCGAAGTGAGATACCTGACAAACGTAAAGCAGTGCTTGAAGGAAAGACTGAAACAGATGTGCGAAGAAAGCGGCACGGTAAGGATTGTAGTGAATTCAATTTGTATCTAAACTTCCTTGGCTGCAAGACTTTTATGTCCCACTGTTCGGCATTGGTCTCTCTCCACAACAGGGGAGGCCTGGAGCTTACGTGGAGTGATGTATAAACAGGCTAGTTGCCAACTTCTGTCGGATGTTCCAAAACCACCCATAGGGAGTCTGACAAGGTTTAACGAATGTTATTTCTCGACAACAACAGGCATCGTCGGCTTAACGTGCTCTCCGAAGCACGTTTGCGCACATATAATTCCCCACTAGCGATCAGCCATCCAGGCACTGACCGCGCCCGATCTTATGATTGTAAAACTCGAATTATTATTGCATTTCAGGTTTGTCCAAACATGCAAAGTCGTTATAATCTACATCGAAAACAGCACCATCAAAACTCGCACAAGGTAAATTTTGCACTTATTATTAGGCCCCCGACCAGGCGGACTGATGAACTGCAGAAGACAACGGGAAACCTCTGGATTCAAAGGGCCCAGGGGAGGCCCATGTCCAGCTGTAGACTACGAAGTGCTAGACTACGAAGGGAATAAATACACAGTTTGTTCAGTCGTCTAGTTACTCAAATGTTCATATTTAAGATTCACAGATTCATGGATTAATATTAGCTGCTTTGTACGTTATAGCGGCAAATGATTTTCAATAGTATCGACAAGCGCAGTGTTCATGTTTCAAGATTCATGGCATCTTCTCTCGACGGGTAGTGGAAGTCGCTACAGTAGTCAGTGGCGACTTCCGCCACTCGTCAGGAGATGGCGCCACGGGTGTCCTGAATCACGCTATCGAAGTTTTCTACATCGCTGGCATATATATAAAACTCCGACATGACGTAATCGAAACACGGCCGCTCCCTAGGCATCATCAACTCGGCTGGTGAGAGATCTCCCAAGTTTATAGTTCTACTTAACTACTTACATTGTTTTTTCAGTGCGCTCACTGCAGGGAGACCACGACTCAAGGTATTTTATTATACGATCAAAATTTAATAGTTATTTGAATATAAAAAATCATAAAAAAAATTTGAACACCTTCGAAATTATATAAGTAAATAAACTTTATAGTAATCCATATATCCTAACATCTTAACTTATTTACTTTTTTCAGTGTCTTCACCAACAGAAGAGCAGTCTAGTCCGAGTTCGTCTAGGAAATCATCAGTCAATGTACTAACACTTCTTTCATAATCTAAATTTTGATGATTTTTACTTTTCTCGCCCCAGCTGCCCTTTAAACACTTGCAATTTTTTCCAGATTGACAAACCTTTCAAGCAGCACAAAGCTTGCTTCTGCAATCAACCAGTACCTTGCGACTGCCCTCCGCAACCATCTCGACCTATTCTAAAAAGTAAAGTTACAGACATATCAGAGGTCAATAGACACCGTCAATGTATGGGTGTAAGGCCCACTTGTCCTGAACTATGTATGAATAACCAAGATGTGAATAAGAATAATGTAAAAGAAGCAGTAATGACTTGGGCGCGTGAAATACCCGTTTATGCTAATTTCAGTACCGAAGACAGTCTTAAAAGGGAAGAAGCGATTGATGAGTTAATTGAAGCTTTAGGAGAGTTGCCAGATGATGAACGGTACATAGAAAGGGCAGAGGAAGAGATAAGAAAGTGTCTGGAAGTCCTACCAATGTGGCATCCAGAAAGTAAACAGGATCATGAAATGTTTAACAATAAATTGGTGGACAGCCTTCTTCAAAGGTTAAAAAGCCCCAAAAATGGATTTGATGAAGAGATTTCGAAATGGGTGGAAAGTATACCGTTTTTACGTAATGGTGATAAACAAAAGTTGGTCAACGATTTGCAAAAGAATTTAAATTCTATTGCATTGCGTCGTCCATCGAATGAGGAACAATACAAACAAAATCTTAAATCTGAAGTCATCCGTGTGCTCAACGAGTTATCGGGAGCTGATGATTTAACACCTGGTGACGTAGAAGATCTAGCTGATAATTTGGTTGAGAAATTAATTAAATTACCTGTTGATGAAAATTTACCATCATCTCAAAATAATGTGAAAAATGTTGTCATGGACTGGGTGAAAGATATTCCAAAATTTTCAAGCAAAATCAACTTAGATGATGACGGATCTTTAATTAATGATCTTATAACAAAATTAAATAATTTACAAAACGAAGATATAGATAGAAGAAGAGAACAAATAAGTTATGAGGTTACTAATTGGTTGAACACTGTTGAAGAAAAAAAGAAATGTCAAATAGATCAGCAAACTAAAAATCTTCTAACAAATCAACTAATAAACAAAGTACTTGATCTTGACCAACATAGCGTGAATGAGCAAAATTTTGATGATATTGTAAGCAAATGGTTACAAGATAATACAGATGCATTAGGAATTGATATGTCAGATCACAAAAATGATGTTAATGCATTAATTTCTAAATTGAAAACATTGGAAAACATTAAAAATGAAGAACATCGTCAAAATAGTATGAGGAAAGAAATACTAAATTGGTTGCAAGGCTTAGACACAAAACAAGGGAAACATATGGATATTAGAACCCAAGAAAATTTAGTTAATAAATTAATAGATATGATCAAAGATAATTCGAAACAAAAGACAAACGAACTAGAAAAACAAAAAAACATGATCACACAAAAGATTTCTGAATGGCTTGAGAACCAAAAAGCGTTAGCGCAAGATGGAGTTGTAAATAAAAAATATATGGTAACAGAGCTTTCTAAAAAGTTACAAAACTTGATTGATGAGAAAGGTGAGATTACTGAAAGTGACGTAAGGGTTGAAGTTACAAAGTGGTTGGATAAGATGTCTGATGAGTTTGGTATAAACATTGATGCAGATAATATAAAAACTTTAGAAAATCAACTTTTAAGCTGCATTAAACCTACAAGACAACGCAAATCCTGGGCAAAACCAGAGAACGTAATAGAAATAGTTACTAAGGAAGTAACTAACGTACTCGATGATTTAGTAAAACCACTTAAAGAAACTGACAAAGAAAGTATTAAAGATCAAATTGTAAAAGTTCTCACACGAGATTCGAATGCATTGAATTCTACTCAAATTGGAGAAACATTATCAGAAATTATAAAAATATTTAAACAAAAAACTACTATGTCCAATAAAGAAATCGATAAAATAGCACACGATCTAATTGATAGAGTGAAAGCAGCTACGAAGACTAGTAAGGACAGAGTACAAAAGGGACCTATCATACTAGACAAACAGACCAAAGACAAATTACGCAGTAAATTAGCCGATGTTTTGCAAAACAAACTGGTTAGGAACAAGAGCGAAGTCATTAATAAAATTACAGACATTTTAGCAAAAGAAAATTTAGATGTTAATGAAGATGTGAATAAAACCATACTTGATACATTAAAAAATACCGAAATAAGCGATACTGATGTTCAAAACATAACTAAAGAAATCCTTAATATAACAAATCAAATCAGAAATGAGATAATGGAATCTGGTGTAGATTCAACCTATAAATCATTAAGTTTGGATTCTATAGAATCACTAAAGACGCAAAAGAAAATTTTTATGCAAAGGCTAGAGCGAGAAATAACAGATTTTATGGAAAAAGTTTTGGATGAAAGCAGTTCCTTCTTCAGAGACAGAGACATAACTTCTTCTGAGTTTAAAACCCCTTCAAAGGCTCAAGAAAATCCTCCCTTTAAGACTTCGACACCAATGTCTGGAAGTGCACAAATTATACAAAGCATTGAAGAAGAAGAAACTAGACATTCTTTATTGTCAGCTAGACCATTAAGAACAGACGAAAAAGAATACAAAACGAAAATAAAAGGAATAATAAAAAAATGGATAAGCAGCTTGGAACTCAACGGTTCGATTAGTGAAACATTTAAAGACGATATGGCTAATGATCTTGCTAATGATATAATAGATAGAGAAATGTACATGCAAATGTCTAAATTAAAAAGTTCAAGTAAAGATAATATAGAACATTTAAAGTATCAGATATTTAAATGGACTAACAAATTGCCTAACCCGCCTGACCTCACAACAAAAACTTCTAAAATCATGGAGCTAATGAAATCTTTAGAGGTTGCACAAAGAAACAATCAGGAAACCATAACTGAATCTGAAACTAAGCTCTCACTTAAAGAAAACATTGCACCGATACAGGACACTGGTGAATTTATTGAAGAAAATATATATGGAGCAGTTTCAAACTGGTTAGAGGAAGTGCCTATTCTGAAACCTAGAAATTCTCAGGACAGACGCGTTAAAGAAAATGTTGTGAGGGAATTAGCGCAAGGACTCAAGGAAATTTTGACTTTGGATGCGAATAAACAAATAGTCAATATGGAAGATATGTGCAAGGAAGAAATTGTAAAGTATCTAAAAAAAATGAAACAAAATTACCCTGAAGATGAAATCCAAAATACTGCTACAGAATTAATGAATCATTTAAAAGCCATACCTTCCATAGCTGATATTTTAGAAACTAACGAAAAAATTGTTACAGAAAGCGTAAAAAAGAAAAATGCTATAAGACAAGCTGTTCATAACTGGTGTCAAAAGCTACCACTTCAACGAGGCACTGTGTATGAAGATATACGAGGAACCGTTGACAAATTAGCAGGTGCGATAACCAAGTATTTACTTATGACAGACATGGACAATGTAGACACACTTATGAGTGACATTTTAAATAATCTTAAACAACTTCCTATTCAATTTGATAAAGAGGGCAACAAAAAATTACCAGAATTTACCGAAAAATTAATCGATACATTAAAAGGGGTGTTAAATGACAGTTACAGATACAGCGTATCTACAGAAGGTACGCTGCCAAAACCTGTTTACAAAAAAGCTGCAGAGTTAATGTATGGTAATATACAGGATTGGTGCGAAAATCTTCCCCTTAAATTTGGCAGTACACAGGAAGATATTGAAAAAGCCAATATGATAAAACAAAACGTTGAAGCCAAGTTACTTAAGAAAATAGGGGAACTAAACTTAGATCCAGAAATATTTCATGATGATATCCTATATGAAGACGTTCTCAAGGATGAAATAGAACAAATCTTGGATGAACTTCCAAAAACTCCAGAAATTCAAGAAGTCTTGCCGAAATTAAAAGAGAATCTCATAAAAAATGTAATGGAAGCTAAAGAAGCTATGAAAACTGAAATGGAAGGATATGCTTATAAACAACAACTCAGAGACGCAATCTCTAAAACTTTATCATCTGTTGGTCTTCCTGTAACAAATGACTCAACATTTGAAGTTTTGAAGGACAAGCTTGCGGATGCATTCATTTCCTTACATTACGTAGCAGATGATAAGGAGCTTAAAAATAAATTCAAAGAAAAAATATTTGACGAGGTGAACAAATTCTGTAACGATTATTTGAAGCAACATCCATCTTCACCTCTAAACGCAAATGAATTAAATCAAAACCTTTACGAAGCTTTAAAGAAAGTACCAATACCTAAAGATGAGTCACTGCGTCGAGAAGTAGAACATATAAGAATGAAAGACTTCGTTTCGGATTGGTTCAAAGATTTGCCTTTAAAAGAATCTTTACCACCTGATCAAGAAACCAAAATAATATCAATACTTGCTAAAAGATTACATGAAATCGAAAAAGAGGCAGAATCAAATCCAAATTTGGATACGGATGATGCGATAAAAAATGAAATATCTAAATGGCTAAAAAAATTCAACCTCGATTTGAAAGAAATTGACAATGAAACAGCAGCAGAAGGCCTTGTAAGTAAACTGAAAGCTACGAAAGATCTGCGAAAGTTAGATGAAACGGCACCAAGGAAATCATTTAACTACGCCGATTTAACAAGCAATTTAGATGATTCGATCAATGTTAGGCATCGATGTCCATCTACTTGTCTAAATGCACAAGATAGAGCACATTTACAAAGAATTAGAGAAAGGGCATTAACAGTTATAAGGCCTGACGATCGCAAAGACGCGTCAGTAAGCCCCGCGCCAATACCGGCTGGAATGCAGACAGAAGAAAGACAAACTAACAATTACATATTTCAAAAGATTTCCCAAAACGCAAGCATCCAAACTATACATCGAGATACCGAGCCCGCTCAGATAGTACCTCAAGTTATCATCAAAGAATATTACTGGGACTCCACTCGGTCACCACCAGTCGAATCAAACGGTTCTTTATTATCAGGCACACGATCACCAGTCATTCAAGCTGAAGGCAGGCAGGAGGTAAGGATATCCCAAAGAAATGCACATACTGCGGCCTCCCAAACGCTGCCTCTTCCATCAGTCAAAGCGACTATAACTCAAGAAGCAGCTATAGGACTCGGAACTAAAGCTCAAACTGACCATGTTGAAGCTACGTCACAAAGTCCATGCGTGGGTCCAAGCGTCCAGAGACGACAAAATCAAGATGTGTTGTCACCACCAGCCATTACGATAGAATTCCCAGGGGAAGCTGTTAAAAGGGACACTACTAAACCGTGTCGACCATGTCACGGAAGACCACAACTACATAGCAATCTCGAAGTAGGTTCAAGTAAAATTCGAGACCAGCAAGAATTATTAAAATGTCGACCCGATTGTCGCTCACGTCTTTACGAAGACGAATACCGGGAAAACGAATCGCCGTGCTTCAGACGCCGGATATATCAATCTCCCGAATATGAGAATTGTTCCAAACGGAAAAAGGACAAATGCGGCTGTAGAAACCACACAGTGAGATGCACTATCAGGCCGAAACCGTGTCCTCAGTCGCACAAGTCCTGCGGTGCGCTGATAAATCAGTGCCCGAGGTGCTGGGAAGGTTTCTGTCCGCACCCAAGTTATCTGTACTTTAAACGAGACTGATGCAATAATACATCATACCATTTTTTTAAGAATAGTTCTACATCTGTGTTAATATACAAGTAAATTGGGATATTTCGTTGTTTTATTTTCGTTTAGTGTTGGTAGATCCCAGTACAAAACAGAAATTGGAAACCTAACACGTATTCTATAATAATCCGAGTATGTGTACTTAACACATCAAGCAGCGGACGACTTCAGGATTCAAGCGATCGCTACATGAGACACGAGTTTCCTGAATCACGCTATCGAATTTTTTTAGATCCAGTCATTAGGTCGAACGGTAGCGTGATTCTGGATAATAATATCTTTGTTACCACATGAGCAATGATTAAAGTTGCCACAATTCTATAAAACTATTAGTTTACTAAAGAGCCTCAATATGAATAATAGCCAACTTTCTAACTTTAAAATTTTTAATAACATTGATTGTTACTGACAAAACAAAAACACACAAAAATATTTTACAACTCCAAAATCAACAACATACAAACTTAAAAAAATATAACAGTACGTAACAACTCGACCAAAACAACTGTCTAAAATTTTTCAATCCAATTTTTTTCAATAAAAGTAAGGATAGAAATAGGGTGGAAAACATAAGGGATAGTCGTTGTCATCAAGAGGACAATATCTGGGTCGTCTATTTTTTCTCCAGAGCTTCTCCATGCACCTGCATCTGACTTCTTCTTCGTCTTCCTCAGAATCCTCGTGATGTCGTCTCATAGGTCTCTTCTCAATTCTCACCGGTATATATCCGGGAGGCATCATTGGTGGGTATCCAGGGTGATAAAAAGAGCTCGACTTGTCCATAGCTGCTTCCATACTTCTGTTCCTTTCTATGGTCTGCCTTCTTCCTTCTCGATCTGTGGACTTATGAAATATGTCTGATCTATTTCGAAAATCGTTGCGGTTTGGAGAATAATCGTATCTTTCATACCTTTCAGTTTCTCTGTGATGTATTGGAGTATTTCCACGTTGGCTATCGTTGCGATCTCGCTCAGTTTCAAAGACTTCACGTCTTCTAGGGCTTGTTGGCGCATGAGGAAGCCTTCGATCTATGATCAGGTCTCTTCCATTGTTTTGATTCAGCCTTGAATTTGAGAGGGGACTTCTATTCGCACTGATTCTTCTAGGAGAGGTGCTGTGATCTATTTGAGTGAAATGTCTGTCGTCTGCCACCTCATTAGAGGTTTCGTCTGCAATAAATTTACGGGGTACAACAAACTCATCGATGTGTTCTGGTCTGCCATCATCTTCTGGCGTGTCTTCTGGATAATATGTCCTGTCATCAACTGAATGACGAACAAGCTTAGAAGATTTCCTGCCACTTTCTGGTGGTTCCTGTGTACTTTCTTGTAGGGTATACCAATTGGGCTCCATAGTGTCTTCGAAAGTAGGTCTTGGCAAATCGTTGGTCGTCTTGGCTTGTAGGTCTTCCAAAGGAGTATCAGGCTCACAACATTTAGGATCTAATCTTAAATCATCGAATAGAGGTTTTGCGACATTATAATTTCCGCTAAATGTTTGTTCTGCTGGAGTTTCGTTTCGGTTTCCTACATTGATGTTACTTGAATATTTAGGATATTCAGTGTAACTAGAACAGTGAGGCATATTGCGACTAAATTCATCATAATTAGTTTCATGAAATCCTACTTTCTTGCCGTCGCTTTCTTGTGATGATTTGCGTCTATTTTTTATTCTATTAATTAAATCTTCTACCATCAAGTTTATGTTCAGACTCTCTCCTTCCTGTAACGGTGTTTTCCCTAAAAACTGTGATACTTCATGTTTTAATGTATCATCTAAAGCGCTGTCTGTATGTATACTCTTTTGTTTGTCAAGTATTTGTTTCGTTAGATTATTCCTGAGCCGCCTTTTAAGTAGTTGTCCAACGAAATCATCTTGCGGAATTAGTGGTAGATTTGATAACCATTTTTTTATTTCAATTCCTAGAACAATTTCATCTGCTTCTTCTTGTATCGTATCGTCGCTAGGTAATGGGACCTTTTTAAGAGTTTCTATAATATTATCGACGTATGAATTTGGGTCTATATTCTTTAAAGCCTTTCTGTGATTGGCTTTTAGTTCTTCCACAAAATCTTCTACATGCTTCAACAACTTTTTTCTGTACACTTCTGAGGAAACGTTGTCTTCATTGTGATAACGTGAAAGAATAATAAAATCTTCTACTAGATTTAATATTTGGAGATCTTCATATAACTTTAAGAGCTCTGGGTCTTGATCATCATTTCCTTCTTGTTCGCGTATTTCATCTCTTACACTCTCTACCAGCTGTTGTTTATAGGACTTCGTTGGAGTGTGTTTCAGTAAATCATTGGAATCTATAGTTTTTTCTACCAGTTTTACTTTCAAAATGTGTTTTCTTGCTTCTAGTTCAGGGCTTTGGGGTAAATTACGAAGCAACGTTTCAATATCATCATCCAATTTGTCTTCAAGAAGGAATCTATTGTTTTCAATAATTTGTGGCCCCGACTTCATTTTGGAAACAGTATCTAACACAGAACTAAAAATATCATTTCTAGCCTTTTCAGCCATTGCTTCATCTTCGGCACTGTTTACGGGAATGGGAATTTTATCGACCCAATCTTTTAAATACTGCACATAACTTTCGTTTATTTCATATTTATTTGATACGTCATCTTTGACCTTATCGCTTTGATGTAAAGGCAAATTAGGTGTTTCATTTTCATCGTCTCTTATTTTGATTCCACCTGAAAAATGCCCGCTTGAGGTGCGACTGTCATCAGTGCCTGCAGATCTTTGCTGGCGATCTATGTTTGTAACAGGTTTTCTATGCAACTCGTATATCGATGACGGCCGCTGTTCATTATCATCATCATTCGAAGGGAGTTTTTCAGGACTACTTAATCGTCTAGTACTAGTAGGAACTTCCTGTCCATATTCAGGCTCTCTCAAGGAGTAGCGACGTGACGCATTTATATTTCTTTTACAAGTATCTCTTTTGCAACATCGAACAGGACTGCTTAACCGTTTTGTAGATGATGCACCATCATTAGAGGGTTCTATAACATTAACCATTTGGGGAAATGGACCGTAATCTAATTTGTGATTGGATCCTTTATCAATGCTTAATCTTCTTTGTTTTATAGTAAAGACGGGAACAGGAACTGTTTGTATTCTTTTCCTTAACTCGTGTGCGTTTTCCACAGGAGACATATCAACGTCACCAATCAGTTTGTGCATGCATTTGAAAATCTGATATTTTAAATATTCTAACTCGGATGTGTCTGACACTTCGTTGGTTGGATTCAGTTCTAGATATTTTTGTCTATCAACGATTTCATTGGTTAAGTAGTTAGTTATGGCCTGTCGTAATTCTTCATCTTGAGCTTGTGGTAAATCGATATTTGCGAGCCAATCATTCACTTCGTCGAATATTTTACTTGAATATGTATTGATGTTGGCATCGATATCTTTTTGCGATATTTCATTGATGCTGAAATCAGTTTCTTGTTTTTCATTACCGTCGGACTGAACATATTTAGACGAATTGATATTTATGTTAGGAAGCACAATAAACGTATCCGACTTTATAATGGACGGCTGTAGATTTAATTTGTTAATAGAAAACTGTTCTTCCCAATGATCTGTTAAAAGTTTTGTTAGCGAAACAGAATAAAATTCGGTAAAACCACCATTTTCTAAAACATTCTTCACATTCTTCCTTATACAGTTTTGATTTATAGACGACATGTATTTACCATCCATTAAGATTATGTCTATAAGTTCATCTCTCAAATCATACAGGCTTTCAGAAGAGATATTGAGACTATGCTTCTCTGTAAAAGCCAATACATCAAGATCTATTAGATTTCTTAGTTCTTGTATTGATATTGGCCTTGGTTCTTTCCTACTTCGTTCATTGTTTGTGACAAAATCTTTGAATTTGGTGTGATTTTTGTGACAATGACCACAGATTCTATTCAGTGGTACTTGATTCCTTGTGACAAAATTCCTTAAATTAAATTCGTGAGGATTATTTCTATTGTAGGTTTTATTTAAACTTTTCGTGACATCATCTTCATTTCCCACAGCACTGAACATGCTTATATTACTGGAACGACAGATAAGTTTATCCACATATTCTTCCAACGCTTGTTCTTCATTAGTAGCTTTATCACCCAAATCATAAGTATGAACCTTGACACGGTCTTTTAATATAGCATACGTATGTTTACTCGTTTCTCGTTCACTGTTAAGAAAATCTTCATTTGAGCACATGTTATCACTGACAGTTCTTCTTAGACTTTCATATTTAGTAAGCAGAGGTTTGTGATCTCTTCCTTCTTTACTCCTTTTACTTCTTGGTTCAGTATCTTGTATATCCATAGCGTCTTTGGATTCACTATTTAAATCTTGTAATAGCTTAACTATAACGTTTTTTAAATTCTTCTTAGTGGCGCCTATTTCTGCATCAGATCTGCTCCTTTTATTAGAAATAACCTTATTTTGGTCGATTTCGATAGAACTTGAAGTATTTTTCACGTTATTGGGCATCGAGACCTGTATAGATTTGCAGGAACATTTTTGATTAAGTTTAGCGTATGATTTATCTTCAGAATTTATTCTTGCATCTATGTTCGATGGCACTGGTGATAATGAGGTGCCAATCTGTAACAAAAATCGCGAATGTCAATTATAATATTTTAGATATGTTGCACGCTATTACTGTTTCAGGTATAGGTATAGCAGAATAGAAGAAAGTATAGGGTCAAATCAATTTCAATAACTAAAAAATAATATAGTTACCGTTCTTTGCATTGGTACAATCCTTGGTAAGGTTAAAATCTCCTTGGATTCCATTTGTGCTGATACTGAAAGAAAAAAAGAGTAAAGTAACGTTCTTTATCAAAAAGATGAAGATTATTGGAACGTGAAGTTAGAAGTTGCAAGCTTTAATTATTTTACAGCCGTACTCAGAGACATTCATTAACGTTAATGGTCCCTTAAGTAATTATAGATGACTCTTATGTCAATA
>DWIY01000439.1:0-13400 GCA_018248615.1 Erynnis brizo brizo
TATTTGGTAAACAATCTTTACACTCCTTTTTATAGAAAAAAAGTTTAAAATTGCTTTAAAAAAATTAATTATAGTTAATAGAAATCTGTTTCAATATTAAATGACTATTTAGTTTTAATTTTTTGTGTGTGAGTTATTTTTAAATCGCAATTAAAACTAAAAAGACTTGCTGAGATTGTTTATAAAATATGACAAGGGAATAAAAACGGAGTTTACACACACACACACTACACTTGCGATCTGGACGATGCGCGTTGACTTGTAGGCGCTGTAGTTACCGTTTAGGGCGCCTTCTCGTTAGGTCGTGAGCTCCGCGGCTGCCGCGGAGTTGACTTCATATAACTGTTTACTTTCATGTTAAAAAAACTGTTCATGCTATATAAAAAGTATGACAGCCGCGCGCCTGCTGCAATGCTCGCGACGTAATGAGAAGAAACCCTTACGTGATGAACTATTTGTATAAGCGATATTCTCTATCGTTGTGAGTAGCGTTGGCTTTAAAATTTGATCCAGGAAAAAAATGCCCTATTCCATAATCCAGGTAATAAACTGTCTTTGAATCAAAAAAATATATCGAAACCTGTTCAACCGCTTTGTGTGAAAGTGTAAGAAACAACTAAATATCCAACTCTCTCGCTAGCTGTAGATATTTATACAAATGTCCGACAGAATCCCGTTTGAAATTATTCACTGGTCACAACGATAGCGAACGTCGCTTATATTAATGGATATTTTATTCATTCAGCCATGTAAACAGAAGGCAGAACTTTGCTTTGACGTACACATAAAACAATGGCGAGAGATTGATCGATTTTCTGCTTTGTTTACACGTGTTGACACAAAGGTAAATCAAATCAAGATGATTTTATTTATGTTGAAGTATCGAGACAAATATACAGGTCACCTCGTACCGCTGACAAGCACTTCCGTGGTTAAGTCGTCTCGCAGCCCTTGGACAATCGCGTCAAACTTAAAACAGGAAGCACTGTCTTAAGATTGCAAGTGGATGCATTGGCAGTTGGACTAAGGTAGTCGTTTCGAATCCTTCCCCAACGTCTACATCACCCTTCGTAACGTCTCTACTCCTGGAGGACTATGATGGTTGTCACAAAACTGTATTGCTGGCGTCTACACAACAAAATACTAGAAATTATTCGATTCCAGGAGAAAACACAAAAAATCTTCCACCTGCAGAAAGTTGGCTGGTAGTTTCATTATGTTATGGTGACAATTCATTTCAAAGCTGTATGTCATGTATGAACACACAAAACTTATATTTGTTAAGAAATAAGAATAAAAGCTGATTGTTTTGTCACACAAATGTACACGTCAAGTTTATTTATTGACGAATAAATTGGATACACAATATACTTTTGTGCGATAAAAACAATCGTTTTTATATACTTTACCATCATAGATGTTAAACAATTGACCATATTTGAGTTGACCACTTTTAAAGTCTCACATCAATGAGATTCGGATTTGTTATCAATATTATTGTCTAATTATAACATCGTAATAAAGTGCTTTCGAAAAGTTGCCCGTTTAAACATCTATACGCAGAATGCCGCATCTAGTATTGCCGTGCTTGTATCGATTTGTATGTCGCCAACGAAAGTGGATATAATTTGTCAGAAAAACAGTAATCGTAACAACTTGCTTCACGAATTAACAATCGCCATTAAGTTTGCAACATATTATATGTAATTATGCACGTTAAACTCAGATATGCTAGTCATCATCATTTTTATATACTTAAGCAAATTATTGCGTACGTACAATGTCCGCACAATTGTTTTTACTAATACCCATAGAACGTGTACTGTCACCGTTCTGTAACCCGTATTTCTTACGTTTAAGCGTTTTTTTTCTAACACCCATTCTCTTGAATGACAAAATGTTGAATTATTTGTTTTATCTCACTTACGTCATCAATATGATATAGAACACGCCCATACAAGACCGGCCTCGCGTTAAAGCGACGCGAAAATACGCGAAGTTCGGTTGCAAGTACCTCCTACTGGAAGCGTTGCAGCGCCTCGGGCAACATGTTAACGATGTAGGTGAACATTAAAGATCCACAACTAGCTTCCGGCGCGAAACTTGAGCTCTTGCCACGTACGCGTACGTATACGCCAAGTACGCTTACGAATTCGAAAGTACGAACGTGTTGCGATGCGATCGGTTGGAAATTTCAAAGGGATAATTATATTTTTTAATAAAACATGAGCTCAAGATTCGTGCCGGGAAGTAATACCTTTTGTAGTTCGGGATTGTAATCGATATACTTTAGTTTGATCTATGGTATTATGAATCGATATATATATCTTAGAACATACCAACAATTCTTATTAGCAAAGTTTTGATCGTAAATGTTTATTCAATTAAAGTAATTAGCTAAAGCTGTTATCTAGCGTATTCTGTATTACAGTCCAGGCAGAGACTGATAAATGTATACAGAAATATTTGTAACCGCCTGTTTGGAAGGCTTTTTATTGTCGTTTTAGTTTGACGTCCACTTACATAGCAGTATTTTTGATTAGATCACACGAAATCCTCGTAATGACAAAAGGCAAAATTATTTTTTTAAGTTTTTAGACCCGCCGAATAATGATGATAGACGAAAATAAAATGTGATTCTCAGCAACAACTGCAAGAGCTTCAGCACCAACAGCTGCAGCAGCTGGCGGCGCTGCAGCAGGCGCAGCAGCAGCAGGTGCAGCAGCACCAACAGGTGCAGCAACAGATACAGCAGAAGAAGCAGCAGCTCCAGCAACAGCAGCTGCAGCAACAACAACAGCACCTCCAGCAACAGCAACAACAACAGCAGTATGACTTGCAGAGGCCTGAAGCTTACATGCCTCAGGTGAGCTTGATGCATGGGAAATCATCTATTGCAGTATATAGTTCACACATCTCAACTTAACTTCGAATCTATGGTCACTCCTAAGTTGGTACTAGACTGGTCCACCTATGTGCCACACTTTATACCCTAAAAGAAATATGTAGCTTGTTTCCGTTGTACATACTGTACAAACCGTAAAAGTTGGACTTTTTGGGTTGGTGGACTTCACGTGCCTTCGAGAACATTATGGAGTGCTCTCAAGCATGTCGGTTTTCCAAATGATGTTTTCTTTGGCGGTTACATGACCTATAAGTTGGTAAAACACACAAAACTATGGTTGGTTCCAATAAACCCATTGTAATAGCAAGTGGTAACTTGGCAACAATTGTTATTTAAAAGCAAATAATAAGAGTATCTTGGAAACCAAACCAGTAGGGCTATCCATATTGGCCGATAAGTTAGGAAACCGACACCATTAGAACAGACACCATTAGGAAAGATTGTTCATCATCATTCATCATCGGCTATGACCACTTCCCCGTAGTTGAATAACCTTTTGTATTGCATCCAGGCGGGAGAGGATAGCGGTGCGGTGGGCGGGGCGGGCGCGGTGGAAGCGCGCGAGTTGGGCGCCGTGCTGGCCTACTTGCAGCGCGAAGTGCCATCGCTGGTCGCCTTGCCGCCCAACGAACTGCGCTCGCTCGTCCTGCAAGTATGTTACCTTCATTATTGTTGCTGGTTTACCCTTGACCTATTGCGAAGTCGTTCGACGACAAATTGGTCGTACGAAAGTGTCGTTGTGCCGCGTTGTCGCATATCTGTGTGTATTATCAGTTAGGACGTTAGGTGTTTGCACAGCTCTTTGCACTGGGCTTTGGTGTTCATGTATTTCAATTGCTGAAGTATCCATTTATAGTGTTATATCCTCCTAGAGGTAATATTTGGACAGGAGCAAATATCATGGAATCCTCATGTTAACTGTGCTTCTTTTTTGAGACAAATAAAAAAACATTGCGTGGCATTGTAGGTGATGCAGCAGAAGTCCCACGAGATCCTGTCGGCCAAGTGCGGCGCGGAGGGCGAGGGCGACGGCGAGGGGGAGGGCGACGGCGAGGGCGAGGGGAGAGGCGCGGAGAGCGAGGAGCGTCACGCGCGCCGCCTACTGGCCGCCGCCGAGGAAGCTCTCTCCGCCGACTGGAGTGCCCATCACCCGTCCCATCCGCCCCACCCGCCGCACCCGCCCGACCTCACGGTAACGCGATACTCCATAACAAATAACGATGTAATACTCGAACAATTTCATTGTTTACTGAAACTCAAGTTTACTATGTATATGTTTATTGAAAATAGGCAATACAAAAATGACACGTCTTTTACAAAATCTGGTTTACAACTTGCTCTCAGTAACTACGTTCTGTGGACAAACACAAGATTCATAATTCAAAATACTTCGCCTCGTTGCTTCAGTAGAACGTAAGCGAACGTAAAAGTTAGCCAATGTTGGGGGCGGTTACTTGTATGGGTGATCACCAGTTCCGTTGAGCTGTTGGTCCCGGTTGTTATCGTCTTCAATCTTGTTGGAGGCCCTGTGGGCTGTTTAAAAAACATGTGACACGAGTTAGACAATAGCCTGCTTTATAACACTGACCCGCATTGGAACAGCCTCCCCCTGCTGTGGGAACTGTGTCCAACGAGGGACATAAACAACCCTGTTGAAAGTTGCTTTTATTTTTCTATCTTTTTAAGGTATGTTCGGCAATTTAGCAGTTTCTCGGAACTTTTATTCGAAGGAAATCAGGCTCCACAATTTGAAACTAACAAATCAATTTCACTTTCGTTGTCAGGCGGCAGGCGCGTGCGGGTACCGCGTGCGGCCCCCGTCGCCGGCGTCGGGCGCAGCGGCGGCGGGCGCGACGGGCGAGGCGGAGCCCCCCGCGCAGCCCGACCCGCAGCCGCACTTCGCACTGCCACCGCCCACCCTGCCTTTCGACGATTTTAGGTATGTATAGCCCCCACTTGGCATTTGGCGCACGTCGTCATGCTGCGGAAAATTTATGTACTTATGGATTTATTTCTTTTACTAGCAACAGTGCCAAGGACAACAATATCTGAGTTGCAAACACTTGACATCGACAAACAAGCAACAATCGTTAAAAAAGACAGATATTGGTGTGGCACTTTGATTTTTCCATATATTCTATTCATGGCCTCTGCCAAGTGCCAAAAAAAAGTGCCAAAATTGTCTAGTGTTTCATTGGGCGCCACAACTATTTGTCTTATATCTGCACCCCATAAGTTATTTAGGGCAGGGTCAGATCTTAAGGATGTAGGCCTTATTCCACCTGGTTAACGCGGGTCGTGACTACATGCTGGCGTAATGGGAGTTGGTGGACTCACGCTAATGCTTTCTGTAAAATATTTTTTTTTACTTAATTTAAAATGTCTACTTAAATAACGTTCACGCAGATCGTCGACGGCGGCGGGCGGATTCCCCGTGGCGGCGGGCGCGGGCGCTGCGGCGCTGGCGGCCAGTGCGGCCAACGCGGCCTCCGCGGGCGCCGTAGTGCCCGCTCCCGCCGCGCCGCAAGCGCCGCAGCCGCACTCCAAGCGCGACCAGCACCACCACGCCACCGGCGCCGCACCCGTCACCGCCAGGAAGAAGGTTAGTATCGATATCGGTATTGTCCTTGATGCTGGGAACGTAAGACAACACTCACTGATTGTTAATCTGGGAATACAGGATTGGGCAAGTTGAGTTTAATTACTATAAATTGGATTGTAGTAGTAGTCGCGTAAATTGGACAGTCTGTGGGGACAGAAATGTAGATAAATAACTTAATTACCTATTTTTATTACAGAAAATATTTTTTAGGTTACATTTTCTTGTAGCCCGAAGACAACTACATCATATTGTCACCAGGTGTGTAATATTCCTTAGGGATTAACTAACAGACCTAACGTCATACCTCCCGCATCAAATTATTTCACGACATCTTCGTCTGTAAACGTCGATTACGAGTACGGTTCGCAAATTGCGGTCACATGTGTCCGTCGCTTTCTCGATGACCCGCAGAAGGCATCATGAAGGACATTTTTTTTCTTTTTTTCTCTGTCTTCAATTTCTTCTGGTTATAAATTAAAATTTGAATACCCAATTGCACTTTTTCATTATCAACATAAAAATTTCCATCGATTAAAGTAAAAACCCATAGGACACTTTTTTGTGAAAAAACGTAGGTGGGTCGATTTTTTTGGAGGCCAGTGTATTTACTTTGTAACAACTAAAGTATAAGCTATAATCAATGACCTAATACGGCGAATTCATTAAAATTATTACGGGTCTGCTGCAGTCCTATTATACTGAATTAGCTACATAGTTTTCACTAATATATTTACTATTAAATAGTAAAGATAAGTGAAAATTAACCATTTAAGTACAACACTTATGTATAGATGAAACTACATATCTTTTACATCACGTTATAGATAGATCTTCATATTCTATATTTAGGACCTATCTATACTAGTTATTATGTCTCTACTGTTATTATGTTATTATGTCTGTTATTATGTCTCTTAGTAACTACTTTACTACTCGCCTTTATGCGGCTCTCTTTAAGTATAAATGATGACTTATTTTAATCTTATGTAGCCTGTAGATAACAAAACGTTTGTACGTTCGTTTTACGGAAGCCCTCACGAGTTTATGCGATCTCATGCAATAAAGTGATAAAACAGTTAGCTAACGCCGCTGCCGAACTGCCTCGGATATATTGACGCGAACAAATAAAACAACCATTAAACACAAAGTTGCCAGTGCTTTGTTTCCTCTTTTTGGCTTGTTTATACAGCGATATGATAATGGCAATATACTCGTATTTGTCAACAACAGCCTACGTACTTGTTCTAACATTTCCTTACAACTTACTTTCCTAACGGTTTCCTTACATTTTCGATAGACATACAGCAACGATAAGATTGTTAAACGATTTGTTATGATATCTGCAAAATGTTATTAGTAGATTCTATCTTTTTATCAATGCAAAAATTGTGAAAGGGAATTTGATTAAAATTGGTATGTTTGGAAGAAATTTAGAAAAGCAAATACCTAACGAACCATTGATATTGTTAAAGACGATATCATTATGCACCAAGGTTTATAATATAACGTAACAATTCTTCTAAGATGTTATAATACCCTAAATTAAAAAGCCCCTTTACCACGCATCTAATTACCATGATATGGGTTTTCAGCGGACGGAAGGGAATTACTTATGCGTTTAAGCAAATGAATATCGATTGGTCGCGAGTCCCCGGCTCATTTACCCTGCATAAAATTAGTATCAGGACCTTTTCGCGGATAGCGGGCAATATTTTCCCGATCTTGAGGACTGAAGCAATTTTCAGTAGCTCTCAACATTAAATTAACATTTGGGCTTTTTCTCGTCTCACTTGCCCTCCGTTCTTTGCCGTCCCGAGCCCAGTATATTTCAGCGGTCGCGTAATTTGTGGCTCGTAAATGTTCTGAAATTGGTCATCCCTTTGGTTGAGGTGAATTTATGGCCTCCTCGGTCGGCCTGTCGAAAGGGGAATTAATAAGACCCCCTCTAATGGTGAAACGTGCCCTCACCATCAATTTGAATGTCCCAAGATGGCTGTGGACCAGCGAAACGAGAATCTGGACGTGAAATATCTCACTTATAGATTCTTTCTCATTTCATCGTACCCGATAAATTGGATTCTCGAATATTGCCTCTTTTTATTACCGTTAAAGACATCATCTTGAAATTGATTGACGTCTCCAAATTGAATACGTTTACGCATACTCCTTACATTGATCGAATTTCTAATTTCATTATACCTACCATTCGTCTTGCCCTCACTCACAGCGAATATCTTAGCTTTTATTTAATGGTTTCAAATGTCGCTCTGTAATACTTACTACGTATTCTCCAATATCAATGTTTGCTCGAATTGGGTTGTCTGATGTCTCCGTCATATTTCGTTGTTAATTGATTCGTTGATCTTGTAAACTGTAACCTTATCAAGTGGGTATAAATAGCTGTAACGATATTTTATCAAATAAATTAAACTTTAAGTTGAACTTATAGGTACCTATCGTGGGTCATATTGTTTTACTTTTTAAAAGATACTAACGGTACCTACCTAAAGTGTACGATTTTTGACATGTCACAAGAACTTATTTTAAGTAGTTACTAAGTTATTTTAAGTATCAATTCAAATAGGTAGGTGTCAATATTTTACATACCTATAATCAAGAAAGCTTAATTTCAAAATTTCAGTTTACCTCACACAAAATATTCAGGATATCCCGACTAGTTTCAAACTAATTTCAAATGAACGAAGAAAACCGCAACAACATTGGTGGAAAATTCTTCACAGATTATATCCAAGAGAGGACAAACAAATCTGGTTGTAAATAACGTCGCTCGAACGCCTCCTTGTCTTGAGGAAAGAATAATGGTATTTTCTATTTCGTTAGCCGCTATGTACGTTCGGCCGGATGGCTGCCAGCTGCCGCCCTGCCAGTGTCCTCTGCGACTCGCAGATATAAACTGCCTGGAACAGATAACGATATAACCTTTAATAATATTATTTACTCTTTTTAACCCGCATAAGGCCAGCGTGGTGGGCTTAGTCATACATCTTTTTAATTGCGAAAGGAGACCCGACCCTGCGTAAGTCACTAATAGGTTTCAAACAATATTTTTACTTTATTTTTTGTAAGGAAGGATAAGATAAGGATTTCATTTCTTTTTTCATCGTGGCTAAATGAAAATTGTTACATAGACCTCTTAATTAATATATCGGTTAGGAGCTTAGCCTTTTCTTCGAGTTTTTACATAAAATTTTAGCGACATGCACCAATGATATTTTCAAGGTTGTTACCTGCTGTGAAGAAAAGAAATCGTATAGAATCTCGAGAGGCTTAGAAGAATTTACAAAATTGTGAAGTTCACAAATGCGTTATTTGCAAGCATGATTGACTATGACTATTCCTTCTCGTATTGTCAGAGTATCTTTGAATTTCAGAAGAGATTTATAGAAAGATAAATCAAATGATGGCGATGATTATTAACGTTGCAGTTTATTTATAACTAATAGTAGCAGGCAAATTAAATCATACCATATTTTAAAATGAAAATAAGTCAAGATCTCAGGGCAACATTTTCATAAAAAATGTTCAACAGAATATTGAATAGAAATCTTTCTCCAGAAAATTTTTCTCTTTGCATATTGGTCTTCAAATTGGCTGCAATATTTTACACAACAGGTCACACGAGAGGTAGGTTAGGTGCGTACTCCATTGTAATGGATTTCAAGTAACTTACCTAGAGGTTTTATTACTGTGAAGTCAGCACTAATTGCACTGTAGGTACATATACGTATAGTAATACAGAGGAAACCGAAAAGGTCTCAAACATTAACAACGGCATCATAGTCCAAGCTGAAATTTAGGAAGTGTAGGCACTAGAACGTCAAAGCGTATCACCGACGGCTCTCGATACTCGAAGCGCACTCGAAACGTAAGATGCGCAGAAAAACCGTTTCATTCTCGTGATAGGTTACCAGAAACGTTCACAATTTATGTCGTCTGAACGTCCCTACTTCCGAGAGCTTCCTTTGTGTGCGCCCAAAACGGAATACCGGGTAAATGTACGACGGTCATATGTGTTGTTGTTTGGAGTATGCAACTTTTAGACGAGTATCTTAAACGCGAGTGTTCCAGATGGTTATTTTCTTCTTCCGTTGCGTTATTTCGATTTGTGTATTGTGCTTGTGTACGAGATAGTTTTTCTCTTGGCAAGGATGACGGTTTTATCGCCACTCCTTTAAACACGACTTTATATCGCAGTAACTCCAATTTCAAAGTAATTTAAACTTGTGCTGTTTGAATTGTTTATTAAAATAGCAAGTACAGACGGTAAAATATCATTTACGTTTATTAAAGAAACTAGACTAAAGTCAATTAAAAGTTAAAGGCGTTTGCACGGCCTCTTCCATTTGATTGCTATAGTAGGTACGATAGTGGCTCCTAAATCAAAGAGCCGTGAAGTCCCCCACTTTCATATTTTCGCACCCTAACAACGTCGTATAATGGCTATTGACCAGATTTATTGACATTTATGTCGTATTTTCATCTTTATGTGGCTCTAGAATTGGTTTCACGTTAGAAGCAATGAAATGTGTAAAAGCATTTTATTTTCATTATCTGATTTACCACTGAATTGGATCTTTTTCATATTTTTCTATTATAAATGATAATATTATTTCTTGAAATAGGAAAACTTCAATTGTAAATGTAATAAAAATTTCGATTATAAGGTACCTATAGCTTCCAACCTCTGAGGTATTTTAGTTAAAATTCATCTTAGAGCATAATTATCTAAAATTTTTGATAGCTAGTCAAAATACGAAAAAAATATTTTTGATATAATAATAATATGGCTGATGAAAAATGTATGGACGTTATTTCCAGATTTCAATTACCATACGCCAGCCACAAGAGATTATTAGGTAGAATGGATTTTTATGCTTATTACTGATTGATCGATCATCACGATGTAAGAGAGTATTCTCGTCACGGCTTTAATAAAATGATTGATGGAAGTTTGGAATATAATAGCTTCATGAATTTAAAATGGATTATTGATAACATTCATGAACTGCTTAGCATGTGAAAAGAATGTAGATTGCACCTGAAAGTATTAATTTTTATGTCTTTCTATTTTTCGTTTACCTTAGTAAAAATATAAAAAAACAAACAAAAGTCGTAATATTATGAATTTTAATGACCCTCAAAATGTTTCTACGCGATCTATGATCTATGTAGATATACTCGCACTACGAGTATCAAAGTATCTAAGCAAATAAGTATTTACAAGTAATCGATTGGTTATATGGGATCCTAATACCACAAATCGCCGTGTTCAGGAACATTGTTCATAAAAGATATATAAGCATATAATATTTAATGGGATCTTAATACCACAATCCACCATATTTTGTACCTATAGTTGTTCATTCACGTGCTATTCGAGAGGATGGTAGTAATCGTCGCGAGCAATCACAAAAGAGCGGAAACAAGGAGCCAAGGGACACTGCCGTTAATAAACGTCCTTCCTCGACATCGTGCGCCATCGGCCTTGAGAGTTTCACTCATATTTTTGTTCCACCCCGAAACAAAATCAAGCCGCATTCTCTTGCTTTCATCTAATATAGGATTTATGTAAAAAATAAGTGCAATGTCATCTAAATATAGGAAATTATGTAAGCTGTTATCTTAAAAAAAATCTAACCTCAAGATAAATTTCAAACTTTTGTTTTCTTAACACGTGTCGGTGACAAAAACTTCTGAAATTACCATATGTAGCTGGGTTTCCACTGAAAGAACTAAAAGAATTGCCAACAGCAAAAAGTCCTTAAGAAAAAAAAAAACTCTGTTACATCCAATAGTGACTAATGCTACGTCGGTTTTCTCTCTCCAATGAGAAGAATTAAGAAAGCCTTAGTCCACTAATCTGGTCAATTGCGGGTTAGTGAACTCCACACGCTTTGAAAAAAGAGTAAAGAACTCCCAGTTAATGTTTTCTTGATGCTTTCATTATTTATGATAATCTATGCAACTATGAAAGGAACCCTGTTATTTAAGTACCTAGTAAATATTTAATCAAGTCTCTGCCAATAAACGCTATTCCTCTATGAGATCGCACCACAAAAACACCTTAATAAGTTGTCCCGTTTAACACTCACGTACGCTATTCAGAAGGAAGCATCGGCGTGAGCAATCACAAAAGAGCGGAAACGAGCAACGAATAGACATTGCTGTTAATAAACGTCCTCTTCGATTTCGTGCGCTATCGGTCTTTCGTTTTCCATAACAGTAGTTTCTCAGTCGTAGAAAAAAATTAGGGTAATACCTAGCAACTTCGGCGGCGATTATTGCCTGGATCGCTAGTATTAGCGAATTACTTGCACTCCGCCTTGTTTCGGAGAGCACGTTAAGCCGTCGGTTTCAGTTGTTGTGGAAAATATATCAGTCGTTAAACGTACGTCCTACACGGGATGTTCGCTAGATCATTTTTACACTAATCCGCATTAGAGCAGCGTTGTGGGGTATGCCTGAGGTAAGCCTCCACCTGTTGTGGGGAGAAACCCGTGTCTAACAGTGGGACACTAAAAGACTTGCAGCCAAGTCAGTGTTTACGCTTATTTAACTTTGAAATACGATCTAAATATTAACGTGTGCCGATTGAAATGATTCAAATAGGGTTAGGTATTCATTATTATATTGCTGTAAAAATGAATTTTGTATTTAGTAATTATACGTAAACTACATTCAAGTTTCTTCGTGTCCATATTGGAACTTTTCAGAGAATTATGATGAATCCCAATTGTTACGAGTTACAGTTACAGTCAAGCGTTAGTGATACTTAAATTGGGTACGATGGATTACACTAAATTTTATTTATAAAAGAATTAATAAACATTTAATGAAATTAATTAACCGATTGACCCTGAATATTTCACAAATACATAGGTGACCTTAACTAAAATAGGTAATAAGTACCTAAAATATGTAATCTTCATGTAAAATACCTATAAAATGTTACAACATTAGGTACTTGTTTCAGAGACAGTTCAACAACTTTTCTTTTCTGAGATTAAAAAACACGATTACTTAGATTCCAATGTAATTCTATATTCCGTATTTGCAACATAAGCAGAGGGAAATAATAATGGCTTACCCGGACTTTCTTACGATTTACTACTTTACACAAATCATTGAGACCCGAGAGTAGACAAATTGGGTGGGTAAAGCCTGATATAGTGTGGTTGGCGTAGATTGATTGGAATGAAATTGAACCATGGGCTAATGTCTCAATTTCGTAGACCAATTCATGAAATGCTACGTGACGCTATTTTTATATAAAACGTTAAATGAAATTGCCCTGTACTGTTACAGTAAAATGATTTGTTACCAACGTTACCAACTTTCATCGGATTATTCACAAGAAAATGCTCGTGATCGTTCTTTAATAATTTGTTCTTAATTGTAATAGAATTCTTGAGATTTTATGAGCATACAAAACCTGGTGTGATTGTAAAAGAAAGCTTATCCTGTAAGGGCTTCAAAGTGATTTTAGATCTGCTTGGCATTGGAAATTCAAGAGGAAAAGTAACCTCTTCAGTAAAGATCGTTTGCTGCATGCATTTGCAAACCTTAGTCTGAAGTCGCAGTTAGCATACAATTTAACAATTTAAAGTTAAATTGTATGCTAATGCGATAATGCTCCACTTCGGGGCGATCGTGTTATGTTGCTGATGGTATGTATGATATAATTAATATTGTTGGAAACCATCTTTAATAGATGTATACGTTTCAATAGCATACCTACAGATTTTTCGAAACCTAAATAAATACTTTTTCGACTTTATTAATCTTTGGAAGACAGCTTCTTTAGCGGCGCTGAGCACTTTTTGGTATGGGTAAAAATTGTTAAACTCGCGACAGGACACGTGACCCTGATCG
>DWIY01000440.1:0-13394 GCA_018248615.1 Erynnis brizo brizo
TTAGTCTTTTTAAAATATTTTCCATGTACAGTAAAATCTTTTCTACGATTTTATTATATGTATAGATTGAAATATTACACTTTTTTCAAACTTATAAGTATGTAATGTTTCTAAGTAACGAGCAACAAACGGCCGGGCAGCATCTGATGTGGATGGTCAAAGCAATGCATTGAAACTCACATTCAACCTCGTAGTATTTATAGTCTTTGTTATTTAGATACATAGACTTGATACATGATTTCTTGGTACTGCATCTATTAATAAATAGCAATAATTGTTTCCTTCGTCGGAATTGTATTGGCGCAATTCCTAGAAACTGGGAAGCGCCGTTTGTGATGCAAATTCTATTAAGTTATAAATTGTTCAAGGGTGCTGTCGTAGCAAGCTTAAATCATGGTTTAATTTTTTTATGTACCTATAAACTTGTTCGTAAATGGTGTCATACTAAGTGTTGCCTTTAAAGTTATCAGTACCTAACGAGGTATCATCTATATCCAGCATTAGTATAGTGTGCCAAAATTTAGCATAACCTTTCGAGGGGGTAAAATTACGTTCAAAATTCTGTTACGTGCACTTATGTACATACATACAGATACTAAATATTAATCAAGGTAATAAAAGGCGTATAAATTAGTACTTATAACAAAATACTGCTTAGATTTTTTTACTTTTAAATACGTAAAAATACCTTTTTCTGTGTTTTTCTTTGGCGTGGCGTTGCATGCCTATGTTCCGGAGAGTTTCGAAACGAAAAACCGTTAGCTCGTACACGAAAAGAAAGTTAAACCCCAATAAAACGTTATATAAATATATGAGGCAATAATATGAACGGGATCACAAGGGACTAACGTCACTTGAATAGTCTCTCACTTCAACACAAAGTACTTCATGCATAGTTGGTGGGTGTACCAACTTTATTGTATATTGTACATGTGATGCTATGCCCTACCATACCGTAACCGTAGGTGTTGCAGTGAGAGCCTATTGGGGCTGCTACGAAGAACTCCTCCTATACGAACTCAGCCAGTTCCGGATTGAAATCCCAGCGGCAAGAATCATTTTGGTACAAAGAAATAATGTCACCTGCTGTTACATTAAACATAGCAATGACTGAATTTTCTGTGATGTTCTCAAAGGCATGTGAAGTTTTTCGACCCACTTATGGGTAAGCAATGAACCTTACTCCCAAACAGAAACACAAAACACGAAGGAAATAGTTAGAGAGTGGAGTAGTTTTAGATATCTAGAAAACGTATTTGTTTTACCAGGGATTATACTTATTATTATATGCGATGGTGTTATATTCCCGATCCGGCTAATTAAGTAATGCTTCCTTAAATGTCAAAACATAAGTAAATAATACTTTCACAGCATTAATTATTTTGTACACTCTCCGTTACGCTTTTCTTAATTAATCTCTTTTCGATAAGCTGTTACAACTGTATTTACTAGCTTACTGGGCGTCACGAATATGTTAATTACCACCTCTTTGTGCTAACTTTACAAAATGTATATTAGTCGGTAATTACCGATTTGGTCCTTAAGCGCACGGCTAGTTTGTGAAAATGTAAAATTATTTTTGGAAAATATATTTCCATAGATTCCAAGATTTATTTCCAATGATATTATCGTTATTTTATCAATAGATTACTTAATAAGGGCTGTTATATATTAGTTCGCGTTAACCACTTAAAACCATTATCCATTTATGATTGACTAACTGTGCCTACGTCTTTGTCTGCGTGGAATTCTAAAATAAAAGTGGCCTAAGTTACTCCCTATTACATCAGCTATCTGCCAGTGAAAGTCCCGTCAAAATCAGTCCAGCTGTTCCAGAGATTAGCTGGAACGAACACACAGACAGACAAACATTTTAAAAATTGTTATTTTGGTGTATGTACCATGTATGATTATGATGCATAATATATGCATTTTGTAAAAAGCGGTTATTTTAATATAACAAACAGACACTTCTTCTTCTTCTTTCCTTTCTTCCTATTTTATTTGAGGTTGATTGCAGTGACTTCAGATCTAGTTTTATGTCTATCTTCATATACTCGTTCTAAGTGTAGAAATTGTATTGATAAAACTTTTAAAAATATAACGTAGGTAGGTATTGTTGGAAACTTAAAATATGGAATTACTTCAATTACTTATTCTGCAAATGTCAATAAATCAAAACAGAATCAGAAATGAAAATTCAATTTCACGTGCCTCTGTTAAATTTAAAGCTGATGTTTTCCACGCGTGCATAAATATCAACTTTCATGAATACTGTAAAACGATATTGATGTTATATCGTTTTACAGTATTCATGGATATCAATCCGAAAATATGTTTATACCTAAAATTAAACCGATATGTCTTCGCAATATTAGATTAATTTTAGGTAAGTATGTGTATAATAAGAAATGAACTAAAGTGTAAGTGACCCAATTAAGTGGTCACTATAAGTTATAACCCATCGTTACCGTCGTATCCATGGAGACCCACGTCCAGCCTCAAACAGTCCTTCATATCCTATCTAAGGTTGAAAGTTTTTCATTGCTACGAGGAATAATATGGAAATATCTCCGGCTTCACCTCCCTTCACATGTTCCTTCACGAACTTTGAAACCTGCATACCCCCGCCGCTTGAGTACAGTAGTAGAGAAGTAGAGTTAAGCAACGTAGGGCGCGGTCAGTATCTGTGTAGGTGATCGTTAGTGCGCGTTGTGCGCTTGTGCGCTTCTGTGCTTCGGAGGGCATGTTAAGCCGGTCCCGGTTGTTATCGATGAGATAGCGTTACACCTTGTAGGATGCCCTATGGGTGGTTTGAAAAACGTCCGACACGGTTTAGCCAATAGCCGTTCCTCCATCAATCAGCATTGGAGAGCTTGGGAGAGATAGTCCATGCCTACTCCTGTTGTGAGGGGAGACGGGGACACCCGTGCGAAATGGGACATAAATAGGGTTATCAACATAATATCTACATCCACGCAAAAATTTTACGAGTAGGTATAAGTTTCCTCTAAACACGTACTCGAAGTAAAAACATTCACGTCATATTTATGTCACCGACTTTGTAACTTTCCTCATAAATCGACCCTGTTTCTCACTTATATGTTTGGTTGTACAAAGTTGTGAGAAAAAAGAGCAAAGAAAATGTATCCCTAGCGACACAATTTTAAGTCAACGTGACGAATGTAGAGTAAGAAAAGTGTTGCCAGACTTTTATATAGGTACACTACCGTTCTGATTTTTAGGGTCAAGACCAATCTCGTACAATCATAAAACATACTTTATTTAGAATGTACCTGCGTATAGGTACATTGCACAATTGTGAAAAGTATGATAGTAAAGTTTTTTTAATTATAGGAATTATGAAATAAAATAAAATTATACATCCGACAAAAACAATAAAACCAAAACATTTTTTATCCTTTTGTCCTTTTGTACTGACGACTGATAGCGTTTTTATTGGCACACGTATTCATGACATTTTGTAAAATAATGAATAGTTTTTTGAAGATTCGGAATACTGCTTAGGTATTGTATAAGCCTTTTAATGATGGGTATTTCATACTGTTGTCAATAGCCTGCACTAACCCCAAATAAATAGCAAACATACTCGTACATATTGGTCGCCAATACTCTATTTTTGTTCAATTCATGATAGTGATAAGTCGTAGTAACATCTAAGTGGAAACCAGACCTAAAGACAGTTGCGCCCCCGAGGGCCATTTATTGTTCAAAGCAAGTAAAAAGAAACGGAGCAAATGTAGAGAGACAGACGTAAAAGTTTTCTGACAACTATGTGCTACTTAAAAACTGAAACGTAACTTAATAGATTTAGGGTTCAATTTCGTAAAGCAGTCAAGGAGGCAGTTATGATCTTTAGTTTGTGTAAGGTTATTAAGGTTTATTCAGCAGCTAGCAGTAAATTCAGTGCGGCGTTTGAATACAGCGTATATAATTAAATCACTATGTCATTATTTGGGGCTTTCCCGTTCGGAGAATGTTCACTGCGTATTTGTATCTCATACATTCATTTAATTTGGGTGTAATGTTTAGTTTCGCATTCCTTGTCATGATGGCACCGTTTCCTTTCTACTGACTTAGATATTAAGTCGCATTTGTTGTTCAGAGAGATATTAACGACCTATTCAGGACTTATTAGCTGAAGACCTATTTACATTGAAGGTCTTAAGATGTTATTCATTAAAAAGTAGAGTAAGTACCTACCTAAATATTTTCTTGGCTTCTTTCCAATCATATATTTATTATCGTATATAAATTGTTCATTTGGCTCGAAGGATTAGTTTGTGTTTTACATCAATATTGATTGTATAGTAGAGGGTAACTATAGTAAAAGGTAGTTAATGGAAAATGGTTAGTAATAAAAAATTACCACCTACTTATTAAATAAAGTCTTGCTATCTCCATTCTAAACATAGATGAAAAAAAATTAAAATCGTAAAAACTTCTGGGGAAAACCACCTTTATCGAAACCTTTAAATAAAAATATACACTTCTCTTTAAAATATTACTCTTATTGTACAATCCCTAATATGTAAACAAAACGTTTATAATTCTATTACGACTGCGCAAAGCGGGAAAGACACGAGTAGATAGTAAAATAAGATTAAACGTGCATATGCGAGCGCCGCGCATTAAATAAATTATACAGAACAAATCCGATGGGAGTATCTTAGTAGTTACGATACAACCTCTCTGTAGATAAAGAAAGATGGACGATCGTCCTGCTACGTCATGAATTCCCGAACAGTGCGATTGCGGTACGCGTCAATTGCGGCTAACGCGGCGACCACTTTGAGACCTTACTTGAGACCTTAGAGAAAACTGTTTGTGTAGTCTGGATAAAATCAAAATATTGTTAACAACTTCTCAACTTATTGCTTAGCAAACGGCTATAACTTGGAACTACGGCAACGTGCGGCTCCTGCGGTATGCGTCATGCGTCACGGAAAATTTGGAAAAAACATCCTTTTCAATATCAGCCAGAGAATTTTCACAGTACTACAGTAATGCTACAGTACAGCTACGATCGCGCACGTCACGTCTCAACCGCGCGGCAACGCACGGCAGTCTACAATAATGTTCACAAATTAGCATCGCCGACCTAACAAGGTTAGACAGCGATTACATCAACGCGACATAAACATCTCACAATCGATAACAACATATACCTATTAACACAGCTGCAGGGAACGCCATTTTGAAGTGCTTATTTCCATTATAACATTGTACTAACTACACTGAAATGTTCTACAAAAGTTCGCGTTTTGCTTCGCGAAGTCCACAACTTTCAACTTAACAAAGTACACAAACTCCCCAATTGGCATTACGCGAAAACAACATTTATTACAAGCGAGCACAGATTGAATTAGCCCGCGGTAGAATACCGCTTACAACTTTGTGCAAACAGAGCGAGTTCAAGTTATCTGAAAAGTTATTTAACAAAGTTTCATAGCTTTCTTGGTTGTTATGCGAGTTTGTACTTTGAGTGTTTGGGTATTGGGTAAGTTTTTGTTTGATGAATGACGTGCGCGTTGGTCCTTTATCATCTCGACGCGTCTACGTTATCCCATCGAGAGCCGTGACTGTAGAAAGATTTTCCTTCTCTACAATGGACTGAGACTGGGACCGGTTACAGAAATGACTTTGTAATGGCGTCCTCAATAAAACGATCCCCAATATCGTAGGCTTTTTACGTTATTTACGACGGTAAGGAACTTTTTTCCAGGAATATTTACTAATCTTAGCTATATTATGGGAATGTGTTTACAGAATGAAGTTATCAGTTTTTATAAAGCAATTCGTATAGTCTATGTATTTGGTAATATACCTCATTTCTGATGAAAATACATATTTCTTTTGCAGAAATAAAATATTTTATTAATACACAGCTATATTTGAGTTCTTATGTAAATACTGTAAGAACAGCAAGTTATTACGAAAGTCTTTGTTACTTTGAAAACATAGTACGTGAATTTTAATTAAGAAAGACATTTGCATAAGTTCGCGAGTTATTATAATAATTAGGAAAACGACAGTTATATAAGAAATGCTATGGATTTTGTAGATACGTTCTAGCAAGCTTATTGCTGCAATATCTTTCTTTGTGAGACTCCAGGTGGCTTATTTTTAACGTTTAAAAAGTTATTGTATTGCTTGTTGGTTGAGGTAATTACATTCAATTTCTACTAAAACGTAATTTTGATAAATTTGGCTACTGTTTTGTTTTATTTTTTTATCCGATAATATATATTTGCTATTACGAATATTTTTTTAAATATTTCGTTGTAAAAATAAACAATATTATGAATAACAAATAACAATAAAATAAAAAATCGTAATAAATAAAGAAACGAAACGTTCCTTTGCTCCGCGTTGCTTTGTTTGTGTCATCAAATTCACTTTGTCAGCGATATTTTAAGCGATAGGTGCATGTAACTTGAGTTTGAAACACTTTCGAATACTTTTGACTGAAACTTTTTATAAACACAACTTTTAAACTGAAAAGTTAACTACTGAAACTAGCATAAAGTTACTCACCCTGTCACTTATAAGAATATCCGGCCCATAAACAAGGTCAGGAAGTATTCTTAGCGTCCTCCTCACTAATGCAGAAGTAAACACAAATTACAAGAGCATCATCCGGGAAACGTCACTCGCAAAACACTTCAAAACAAAACACGAAATCGTCACAAACACACTTTTTACACTCTTTTACAGGTCTTTAAGTCACTTTTTCGATTTATCCCAGTTAGAGAAACGTATTTCGTCTCTCGGCATAACCTCAAAACATCTTACTGACACTCCGCGGCCCACAGGAATTAATAAAAAGTTTCTTTATAAAACAAGTGGGTTGTGAGCATGTTCCAAAATGGCGGAACTTTGCGTTAACTTCGGAACGTAGAGCGACGTGAAGTTGTAGGGTGCGCGGCTCGAGCCGCCCGCGGTACGGTTGCGCAGTCACTCCTAACTTTACTCATAACAGTCTATCACAAAAAAACTTGCCAACAGTTAGTTTTCCGGACGAAACTTTTTTGAACGTCCAGAAAAGTGATTCGAGCGTGTCGTTCGATCTTAAAAGTAGTTTTGAGGGATTTAAACTGGACTTATTAAGCGAGATCGGCCGGTAGAGTGCGTTTACCGGGCCGCGAGTCGCGTAGTCGACGGGGGTTCGGCCGGGAAAATCAATAACTTACGGCCGACTCTCTCCACAGCGCTCTCCGCGTTTAATCATACACTTTGTGAGCAAAACATTAAAACTTGTCCGTTTGTTTGGCGGAGGGGGACGATCGGCGGTGGCGGCGTGGCGCGGGCGGGCGAGCGGCGAGCGGCGAGTGGAGCGGGCGCGGAAGCGGGCAGCCGCTCGCTACTTACTTTGTCAGTTTCCGAGTTTACTTGGGACAAAGTTTTGAGCGGTGTTCTTACAAAGGAGCACGATTTTGTACTGCAACGTGAGAAAGATTGGCGGAGAGCACGCCCCCCGCGCCGAGCTCAACTTTGCTGCATTGTTATCGGTGGCCGCAAGTTCAAATTAAAAGTTTGTTTAATAACTTGTAGGGCTCTTTATTGCTTTCGCGTTCCAGTTTTAAATTACTTCCAGAAAGTGTTCACTAAGAGAAACGTTTTACTCTTTAGATTGAATACTTAAACCTTGATACAATTTCGGTGTTTCATTCTATGTTTTAATATATAATATCTTTAAGTCTGCATTATATATCTACTCTACATTGTAGAGTATGAGAAATTTGCTCTTGTACGTTGTATGTTTAGGTACACTTTTACCTGAGTCTTATCATGTAAGTCCCTTAATTTAGAAATTTCATATTTTATATTATGGCAAAAACATATTGTATTGACCAACAATCAGAATCGAAACAAATAAACCTAAAACATAAATATCAGTAGCACACAAATACTTAAAATGACGAAAACATTCTATTTTTCAAATGAATTACCTAAATACTCGCTAAACAAAACATCAAAAGCCTCTAGTAGTTAACGAGGCGATTTGTCCAAAGGAAAATATCGAGAGAGCGATTTAATTCTGTAAGTAGTGTAAACAAGTTTTGTCTGTGAATGCCTCCCTCCGCCGCCCGTGACCAACAAATGGTCCGGCGATCAGTTTGCTTACTGATCGTGTGGCTGATATGAAACCGAAGTTTTCTTTGCTCGAGTTGTGTTATCGATGGGATTTTTTTTTGCTATAAGCGCTGTTAAAATTGCACATTTACAAATGTGTAACAAAACTGATGTTTGCCTTTCGTTACTTTATCAGTAAATACATACCTATAACTTAATTTGGTCATACAAGTAACTTTATAAGTAACATATTTAGAATTTGTAAAAGTGGGTCATAGACTTTTTTTAACAAGATTAAGAGATCAAAATCAAAATTTATATGTTAAATACTCCGTGGTATAAAAAAAATTATGTATGTGCTTACTGAATTTTACTTTAATCTACATATTTGACCGTTTTTGTATGAAAAACTTTCATGCAATTATCCTCAAATCCATCCAACCCGATAGGTGCAACGAGTCTAATATTAATAAAATTGTCAAATCAATTAAGCGTATGCAAACTTATATTATTCATTACAAATTACCCTATTATAATAAGGTTTTGTACGCAACTAGTTCTGCGACTAGTTGCCCAACTTATCGAGCAACAAGCCGCGTACATTCAAAGTCAGAGAAGCCAGACTCCTACCTCCACCCGGGGGTTGAGTATTAACAAGTACTTTGAGAGATAAATAAAGTTAGCTTATAAGAGACTGTTGACGTTTGTACGGATTTTTGCCAAGTTAGATGAAAATTATGATTCGGGCCTCTATTAGCGCTGAACCTGGCTATTAATAAATCGGTTTTAATTCCATTTCGTTATAAATGACGATCTTTTTGCGGGGGTCGAATTATAAATTGAAGATTGGTTTTAAATGAAAAGTGATTAATTATTGTGAAAAGGTATTCTGAATCCCTAAATTGTCTTACAGTCTATTAATATATTTAAATGAAAATTGAGTTATTACAAAAGCGTAAATGTTGGTAAAAGACTGTGCGGGTTAAAGACTACTTACTTTAAAAGTACATCAAAATGTCAAATTAATTAATAGTTAATTTAATTTTATATTTTTTAATTTTTTTGTCGTATGTCCATACATTGATATTCGGGTGTAATTATGCACTATTACTCAAATATTTACAGTACCAACACTGTTATTCTGATAGCATATCTGCAATACGTGAAATTGAATTGCATATATACACATAAACATCGTAACCATAGATCATAAACGGTGTCCTCGATTTATGTTTTGACTATTGACTTATTGCAACATGGAACGATTTTCCATATCTGAGCAGCTTACTTGAATTTGAACTCTATAACTCATTACATAAAGTCCGACATTGCTTGCTGCAAGGTGGGTAAGTCTCAATTCGTAGCTCCTATTCGTGGACTGCTACGAAAATGGATTTGATGTTTCTTTTTCATAATGATTTGCTGAATAAGTAATGACATGTAAGCCAGTGTTTTGATCGTAATATTGTTTCTTATTTAGTTACGAATAGGAGTAGAATAAAAACTTCCACCCAATAATGGGGTGTTGTGTAGTAAAGAATGTCTTTCAGTTAACCGACATGGCAGTGACTATGACCATACTATGACTAAATTCGTCACTATTGGTCCAGCTGTTTGGAGAGAAATCATTTACGTCCAGCACTATACAAAATACAAGCTAACCCGACACATTTCGTTCTGCTAAATAATAGAGTTTATTGAAATTTTTAAAGTAGAACAAACAATACGTTTAGATTTTTTTTCCTTTTTTTCTTCATATTCTTTTCGAATTTTCACACAGATTTTCAATTTTATACATAGACAGATAGATAATATGACGAAGTTGACCAATTGAACAGAGGTTAGCGAATATTACATCACCAGTCTATACGTGAAACATACATCTATGCTATTTCAAAACGCTTTACTGAATACCAGTAATATTCCATTCGATAACATTCGATCAATTTTTTACCTTATTTCTACGTGTATAAAACTGAAAACCGATTGTGTTAGAACCAATCGAAGGACTCGCATGCACACTCAAAAGTTTTGAATCGTGTAAAAGTTAATTTCATTATACCTTACTTTCATAAAGTTGGTTTATGACGGAAGCAGCTGCCCTGCTAAAATTCCTTGGCATAAGTACCTATTTGGCATTTCAAATTCTGACCATTTATAAGTAGTAGCACTTAAATTGTTAGAATTAAATATGAACTTAAGTAATTTTAATTACGATATAACATCATGTAAAATAAGTATAAAGTGTGAGTAATATCGATACGAAACCTTGTGTCGGCAGTTTAGTATTTCCGCAGAGGTACCACCAATATCAATAGAGATAGGTTATGGGACGTCCAGCAAGAAATTTCTTTTAGTTCTTTTAGTCTTCGCAAACAAACAACCCATCCAGAACCTGAAATTGTATGTATTTAATCAGTGTTATTTTATTAATTTGAATAAAGTGACCACTTCAATCTTTACACTCATTTATTATTTACCCTAAAAGTTTACAATGTTAACACAATTTATACTGTTTTGCACTAATTGAATAAATATATGGAATTGCTAGATAGCTGACCACTAATCTGATTAAAATGCTAATTAACGCCCTGAAACGTAATTTCATTTGCGAATTGAAAGTTTTACGATTTTGGGCCGGGTTTGTTAATTTGACAAAGGACAACATAATAGGTGAATGTTAATGATAGTAATTTTGGTTTTAGGCTAATTAGAATCGTGAATACTATGAAATGAATCATTTAAAAAATCGACAACTGATGGTGAAGAAAGGTCCTCGAATGACGACGTCTAGACAAAAGGAGTACAGGCCGCCCTCCGACCAAGTGGACTGGTAACGTGAAGAAGGCAGTGGGATACCATTGGATTCAAAGGGTTCAAAATTGGGCGAAGTGGCGTCGATTAGGGGAGACCCATGCCCAGAAGTGGACTACAAAGGGCTGAAAGGAAGAAAGGAAAGAAGGATGATATAAGGACAAATTTTTTTTGATCAAGGAAAAAACCTATATCCATCCAATTTCAGATGGTTATTAAACTTAATTAAAATATTTTATTGGTTTAAAAAAGAAGAGAGAGAACCTTAACGGAGAGAACGTCGCGTTTTAATGTCATTACGGTCCTGGGAAATCGTTTTGAAAGATTATTTTCAAAAGCCGCGTGTTTCCGCGTAAATTATTATGAGATCCATTTCCTGGAATTCAATTACACAATTACATAGAGCCATCAAAAAGCCTGAGAATTCCGTGAAATATACCTTCCTCGCTGTCACAGATACGACTTTTAAAATGAAAGTTAATTCGGAAAGAAAGTTGAACACGTAATCTAGGGGAAACTTTCGTTAGATGGTTCAATTTTACTTGAAAATATTACCATCTCGTGGGACTCTACTTGTGCTCTCTACTTGTGCAGTGTTCACTTACGTATTAAATACATATGTGTGTATATAAAATATATTATGTTATTGTCAAAAGATTTATGACTTGCGTTTAAGAATAGGGAGAATCTATATTGCATTTCAAAAGTTTTTACTTATCGTGAACACCGTAATTAAACCAACCAAAACACCATTACAATAATTTATCTATAATATCTATTTTTGCTGTATCTTTACATAAAAAATAGATTAGTTTTGCAATGTAGAGTCATGGTAATACTAGAAAATAATACTTTAAGACACAAACCCGCATTTCGCTCCGACACTCCGAAAGGAATCTTGTGCAAACACATTACATAATATTCGTTTTGCTCGTTGTTCGGAATCAATTCTGTCAGCGTTTGTAGAGCTTGTTCTTCCTCTTTTATTCGAAAAGTAGATACCTACTGGAAGAAGTATCTGCTTCTCTGCTAAGATATTTATCAGAATCTTTTATTTTTTTATGTGATTATTTTTATAACATCAAGCCTTTTTACACTCTGACATAAAAATAATTGAATGTAACTTTTAATAAAAAATATCCAAGTGGCTTCTAACTTACCATAACTGACGAATTTACCTTTAAATTCTAATATATACATCGATTAGACCTTTAAAAAAAGTGTATGTGGCAATAATTACTCCCTATTCTTACATACACTTCTATTAGACTGCCTTATCAGAGAACTCATCAGCTGGTGACTTTGCCCATGTAAAAATTGTTAGTATGTACCTACACGTTAATGTTTATCTTTCAGCCTTCTCCATAGGTCTTAATTTTTTTTTCGATCTAAGCCATCTTTCGACCTATTAGTTCTTGTTTGTTCTTCTTTTATGTAGACGTTGTCGCCATTCTAGTACTTCTTTCCCTTAGGTTATCAGCTATACAACAATTATTATAGCCAGCCCATTGTCAGTTTCAGTTCGCTGAAGATACGTGTTTTGAGGGTACCTCAAAATGAATACACTTTTTGGAAAATTTTTGGCTTTTAAATAATAAAATTCAATACATACTAATTATTTATTATTAATTATTATTAATTATTAATTAACTTACATGCTTTCGCTCTCTCCCAAATTTATTTCCTGACAAGTGACAATCTTTTACCCTTTCACTGACCGTATTAAATTATTTCGCTTTATAATATTCTTAAAAATGTTAATTAATTATCCATCACCCGACCAGGGGTTGATCAAAGCTCCATGTAATACGATTAAAAACCCTAATACGAAAGGGATAAAAATCAAAATACAATGTGGATAGATATGAGGGGGCCTCGAAGTGAGGGTTTTCATATGTCGACAAATGCATACAAATGCGAGTACTTCGAAGTAACATATTCAAAGGTACAGTGATTATAAAATTTAATGAAGTATTGCCAATTAACCTCTCATATTATGGTGAGATACGGTTTATTTTGGAGATCTTAAAAAGATGGTGTACGAAAACCAGATGTACCTAGAAGTAAATGTTATAATTATAGTCGTAAAATAAAAAGATGGATTAAATAAAATAGAAACTGATAACAATAATGAAAAGTTGTAGGCATAATATACAGCTACATTGGGTATTTCTTTTATGGTTGTTATTTTTTGATCTTTTCCTGTGTTTTCTTCTCGAAACTTACAAATATCGCTTTAACTTTACCTTACGTAGGTATTAGGTATACCTAACCTAACCTAACTTTCAACAGATTTTGTAAAAGATAATCACGCAGTTATTAAACAAGGCTTTTACGTGAGATTTTGTTAAGAACTTCGGAATAGCTGTATGAAAGTTTATGAACACAGACATGATTTTCTAATTTACTCTCGTCTAACTTGAAACCATCTCTGAAGTAAACTTCCAAGATTATCTTATTCTTCTTTTTGTTCTGTATGGACG
>DWIY01000441.1:0-13382 GCA_018248615.1 Erynnis brizo brizo
GAAAATCGGTTGAGAAGCGAAAGAGAAAATTGTTCTGAACTGATTCGCCTTAGCCTATTTATATATATGATGATAACTCAATACAGGGAGAATGTATTGAGTTTAGCATTCATATAGTACGAGGCGACACGTCGATGTAACGAACCTTGAGATGTAATCGCATTACACTACAACACGAGCCCCGACATTGTTTTCAACGAAGCTTACTTCTCTAGAAACGTTAGTTTGTATGTGGCCTTAATGTATTCCAGGTATAGGAATTTAATAAATACTTACGTAAAGCCGCGCTCAGTTTGGATATGATGTACGAATTCAACTCGGGCGTACCTATACACATACGTACGTTCACACTCGTAAAATCCCGACCTTAGAATTACTATATGAGCGCTTAGAATAACAACAGGAATAAGGAAAGAAATATGATGCAAAAACTATTACTTAGTCACATTTTATTAAAAACTTTTAAATATACAGCGAGTAGAAACTGCCCCCTCGTGGAGACAAACGTGGGGGCAGATTCAAATAAAGAGCCTTAAATATGAAATAAACAAAACCCTATGATAAAAAATAGAACAGTGAATTAAGTCAGCAAAATCCCATTCGTGTTAACGCACTGACGAAAGTCGTCTTAAAGACGGCGGAATTTTCATTGGCTTCTTGTAAACTTCCCATCTTTATAACGAGACAGCTGTCTTGACTATTTAGACGAGACGCCCACTTCCAACCAACACTTTCGAAATAACATATCGTTTTAAACACCGACTGACAGATGACACATTTCGACATTTTTCAACTTGTCGTGTTTGTAACGGCCGCCCGCGATTCTCTTTTATTTCGTCTCCAAGAGGAGTCTGAATCATTTCTGCTGTAAGATTTAGTTTACTTCTTATTTCTCGTGTAGGACGATTAAAATTTGCTTAATTATCAATGTTTACATTATTTACAACAAATTTTAACGAGAACCGACCAACCGTCACAGTAAGTCTTAACTTTGAAACGCTAATTCGGCCACAATAGGTTAATTCTTAACGTATTCATTTAACTTTGAAGTGTTTGAAGGAAGTTAGAAGCCGTTTATCTAATTTTCATTTATAAAAACATTAATTTTGATATATCTCTTAGTTTTCGAAAAATAAATCACTTAAAATTTATAGAGATCATTATCGGAGTCACTTTGTGATCATAAATGTGCTAACAGTCTATAAATAATGGAGTCATTTGAGTTACTAAAGACTTTAAACACGTGTAGAGAAAAATAGTTAACGTATTAAGTTTTTATTTTCATCATTATTTTAAAAGGAACTGTGTAGGCCACAATCAAATACTTTTATATGACTACACGGAGTGATATACTCTAGAGAAAAAGTAAAACTTTGAGAGGATATAAAAGTGACATATCAGCAGTTTTCAACAGAATACCAAAGCCAACGATCTAAAGTAGTGAAGTACCCTTATTTTAGGGTACCATATTTGACATCCTGATACTCCATCCGGTCATATAAAATTATTTGGTCACAATGTAGTTAAAACAAACGTAAATCATGCTAACAAGGTGCTCAATGGAATGCAAATAATTCACGCAGCGAATACTGTATAAATTCCCTAGATGGATCCGCTCTGAGTCGGCAGAATAATTGAGCCATTCATAAGGCTTGTGATAGCAGTGGAGTCCCATCGCAGCGCAATGACTAATAAGAAGTTAATCCGCAAATAAAAGTGGAATTGAAACAGAAGTAGAACGCCTTCTCGCCGTGTGGGTAGGCTAATGTCGATTTGTCTTTGTCTGCGTCACTGAACTCGTCAGAAATAGATTAAGCTCTCGCACTCCATCTAATGGTGCCTCATTTGTTTGGCTTTAAGAGAAAAATTGCTCTTAAACTCCGAGAGATAGAATCTTGTCGATGAGTTTCGTTTGTTTGACTCAATTCGAGCACTCCGGCTGCCGTTTTACCTAACGTTTTCAAATTCACTTAACACTTTCGAGGGGCTCTGTGAATTGTTTGAAGTTGTACTCTTATTTGCTTCTCACCTGAAAAATGTAATTTATGTTCTGTTGCCGACTTGTTCTTTTTGTTTCGTTTACGGGCGGTTAATGTTGGAATGAAATTTGTTTCGTATTGAATAAAAGTTTGAGTACCTGCACTAGGCAATCGAGTTTTCTGTGCAGACGGCGGATTTAATTAAAGTTTATGTTAATGAGCGCTACATTCGGTGTCGCGAAGTTCTAAAGCTTATTTAACGTTTACATTACAGTGTACTTTCTAAAGTGAATAAAATTGTAAGTTGTACGAGCTAGCTGAATACGTGAGTTATTTAAATGTCCATATGGCGCGGGAAACTTTCTTTTCATTCGATAGTCTTTTAAATTGAAGTTCATAACAATTTTATAAAATCACGCTCGGGCTGAGCTGTATTTCGTATTCATCGGGTGTTGAATTTTAATTCAGAATAGAAAGAAATTAAAAACCTGTGCCTGAAATGAAGACTTGTCATATTTCCACAGATAAAATAAAGCGAATTAAAAAATATAAGATAAGAACTTAACACTTAAAGTATCAAAGCGTAAGTATCTAAGATTATTGCGAGAAATTTCAATCATGGAGTTTATCAAATATAAAGGTAAGACCAGTATGGTTGGCTAAGATTTTAATCCTTTCTAAGGACTACGAAGTAAGCTTGTAAAATGCCCAATTTAATGTTTTATTACTGCCTTCTTAAACAATGTTTGATCCAGTTTCACCGAAAAAATTATACTAATAATGTTTGTTCCATAATATGAACTCCACTTTGTCCGGGCAGATGAAAATGAAATGAAATGGAAACGTTTGAATAAAATTCCTTCTAAAATAATTTGTTTTTCCGAGAACTAAAACACACTTTGTACTTTACACAAATATTTTTGTAAAATGATAAATGTTTTTTTGGGGGAGAGAAGTTGATGTATAAGAGAACTCAAATGATCAACGTTAGCTTTCAGTTTATCTCTGGAGGTGAGACCAGTCTCTAACCCAAGATGTCGTTTACAGCAGATGAGCACCAACCAGGCGAGAGCGCTAAATGTGGATACTGAATTTTTTGAAAAGATGAATCTATTATTTCAAGAATTTTCTAGCCTTCTTTTATGCTTATTTTTTGACCTGAAAGTTCCTAATTATGTAGTTCTAGGCTGTCCTGTTAAAGTCTGGGGTTTATTGTGTAGAAAAACTTTTGGGAAGAGACAAACTTGGGGCAACGATTTTTTTCTTATAGGCAGTATACTCCCTACAATATCAGGTAATTACTAATTATATCTTTCTTTCAATTGTACCTTAACAGATAGGTATTCATCACATTGAACACTTTAACTTTTCGGGGTTCTAGCTACGTATTACACGTAAAAACACTCTCAATGAAACAAATTCCACATAAATACTCAAATTTATTAATAGCAATGTGTGTAACATTTAAACTGATATTAATAGGCCGAGTTAACTTGCATAAATGCGAATTTTCGCTTGCAAAAGTATGAGTGCGTAAACTCACGGTGTCGCGCGGTAATGTTTGTGTGCTGTGGTTTTGCGAAAGCTCTGTCCGCGCTGTCATATAAACTCGGCCTTCTACAAACATAAGCTGCAATGAAACATTTATTTTCTTACTTATGGAAGCGATCACATCCTTTTATTATTAAAGCAATTTCCGTGTCAACACTTAGTTTTGTTCGCAGCGCGTGCAATGAGCGCGAAGTCTCCCGCCGGCCACCCATAGCGTTGACTGGTTAACGCGGTGCATTTCTACTGATTTATTGGAACGCAACACTGAACCTGTCTCGTACACTGCGGGCCGCAGTCAAGTATAAATGGGTGCTGGAGAATAAAGTGACGATGATTTTGAACAAAAATAAAATTGTTAATAATTTGTGTTGGTACATACATAGGTGGATAAAATAAACCAACTAAAAAACCTTAAATTTATAAAATACATAAGTACGAGTAATTTATTTTTTATACGTAGGTAACTCTATTGATTTCAAAATAACTCTGTCGACAAGACGCTATTTATTTTCATATTAATTAGAAATTGAAAATTTTGTGATGAAAATATGTTTTTATTGATTTATTGCCTGAGTGAGGCAATGGTTAGGTTGCCAGGATGAAGGGTCCTGGGATCGATTTCCAGTGGAGCACACCCACGACACAGTAAATTCAAATAAAATGGGGTATGACTTTGAAGCAACATTTATTTATTTATTTATTTATTTATTTGTAAATCTTATCTTCTTAAGTAATGTACTTTATACTTCACGGCGCCCTAAGTGTAAATCTGATATTAACATCGCGGCATCGGTTAAATTCATTTAAGATCTAAGCTTTACTTCGAGTTTTCTCACGCGACCGAGGTATTATGAGCGCGTCTGTACGTGATTTAATCGTGATCAAATAGAAAAGTGATTAGAATGCATATCCATGAATAGATGAGAGTCATCAAAACTGTATTATATTTGATCATTTCGTTTTTAAATATTACTTTCATATCGCTTTTTGAGTTAAATTTAAAAGTAATAGCAATCAAGTCAGGAATTTGTTTTCTTTATAACTACAAGTTTGTAAGTAGATACTTAGTTTCTCATAGTAATATTATTTTAACTAGAACTTTTGCAAACGGAAAAGCTTACAATGTATATAATTATATTTCAAAGTTAAATCTGTAGCGGATACCGAGTTTTAAACATGGCGATTGATCTTTAAAATTTAATAAGATCAAATCAAATATGAATTAAGAAAATTTAACACACAATGTGAAGTAAAGTAGATAGTTTAAAGCCGTGTTATAGCATCACTCGTAACATTTTAAGTCAAACCGTTACAAAGTTACGACTATTTTCCTACCGTAATGGATAGTTTTCCTAGGAACTCACTGGACATCACAAGCCTGTAAATCGTAGCACTTAACCTACTTTATGCGACAGAATTATGACTACTTTATAAAACATATAAAATTATTAAAGTTTACCACAAACTGTTGCAGTGTTGCTGATTTTCAATTGAATTAGTAGGAATATACGGTTATTTCTTGTTGTCATCGGCTCGTGACGGCATCATGCCTATCAGCCCTGACTCCACAGTGGGCATCTACGACCTGAGTAAACTACAATGGTAATACATATCTACTTTTTTAGACAACCTAGGTACATTTAGGTAGGTACTTACATAGGTAGTTTGTGATTATTTACATCATTTAAAACAGGATATTAGGAAAAGGATTATGGTAATATATCATAATTCAATGAAAAATAAGACATTGAGATATTATAATTGAGTCAAAATTCCCATAATGCAGCTTCCGTTGATTTCTTGCGCATGCGCAGCGCCTGCAGAAAGCGCCGAGCAATCACAAAGGAGTAAGAAGTCTATGCACCTCGACACCGATGGTCTAAAATTCAAAGAGTTTTCCTATCATCTCGTAGACGATTCTCGTATTAATTTAATTACTAAAAAACACACGATAATACGTGTTATTTGGTTACGATACACACTCTCCTTACCACGCCTTTAATTGAACGATGAGTAACATTTTGTAAAAGATTAATGCTATTTATGTTTCAAAAGTTGTGCTAAATCTCTCTCTCTTCTTACCACGCCTTCGCCAGTCGCAATATCACTTCTATTGAAATGTTCAAAAACAGTTCTTTTAACTGAACACATTGTAAGTAGAATATTTCAATCAACAGCATCAAACCAGCTCAATCCACCAAGATAACCCAGCGCCTACCATTTCTATATTCAACAGTGTCACACATGTAGGTATCAAAGCTATTTCAAACCAAGGCGATTTACTTATTAATACAAAATACCTATTGTTGATTAAAAACAGAAACACCGCATCCCACTATTGAGATACGGTGTTTGAGATAATAATATAAAATAATTATATCTAATTATATTTTTATAAGTAAAGTGTACAAGCAGAGCTCGCAAATTATCATTACAAAGGAATGTGAAGTACCTAGTTCCACTCAGGAGGGTTTTAAGGTGTAGTGCATTGAAACAGTTTTATAATAGGCGCTAAATTTTAATCAAGTGAAATCTGACTTGTTATTTTTGAAATTACCTAATATACATCTTTTCGAGATTATCTGCTAGATAGATAGATTTTTTATGTTTATAGATTGTCTATAAACATCTAAAAATACTACTAATTACTGTTACCTGTTTAGGTACCTACCTACTTGTTAGATGCAGGTAGGTGGTAAGGCTTACGTATCAGGTAAGTATTAACGGGCTAAAGTTAATTACAAGTTACCATTTAGGGGCTGGTAGCTTGCATGCTTGTTTACTGAGCTGTTCAAATAAATGGGTAAGTTTTATCTTAGGTATATTAGAATCAGTAAAACTTTTCTGTAAAAAGAAAATTTCTTGGACCAAGAGTTTCATGTTGAAAGGAAAATATTGGAGCCTTAACTCATCTCGATTGGAGACAATGGCTGAACGGAGATATAGGTACTAGCTTTACCCCGCGGCGACGCGTGACATCACTGTGCTCCACTACCGGCAGTTTCCCGTCGTTTGTCAAATCCTACCCCTCAAACAACCCCTTAGCTCTAGACCCCCTACGCTCTCATATAAATACAAACACTCGACTCGGAAACCGTGAAATTTAGAAATTCCTTTGTGTTGACGCGTCGGCACCACTTTGCCTCTATGCCTTTAGATCTACAAATTTTCAGATTTATTCTTTGAATAAATTTCGCGGTGGAGGCTTGTCAGCTTTGAAATTCAATTGGCTCCCGGTCGACACATTGCTGACGAGTTCGACTCCCCTTCTTTCATTGGGATTTTTCATTTTTTTTGTCTTCACGCCTTTGATTTTTGTTCACAATAGGAAAAGAACAAAAGTTAGGCAGATTCATGGATCTCAATTTATCCACTTTAAATATGCATTCTGCGAGCCATCCCCACATTTCCAAAACGGAAAAAACGAATAGAACCGAAATATGAAATATTTTTAGTTACAGTGTTTACTTTTTAATATTTCCTTCTTTTTTATAATCGAACATCTGTTTTCCACTAAATAATCTTATATTATTATTTAAAACAGATTTATAACAGGTCGAAGAGACTACATGATGGTAAGTCGCCGTCGCCTAGGTATTAACACGAGCAACATAAGATGCAAATATGTCTTTAGATGAAAATGACTATGATTTTGATATAATTATGATTAAGTCACATGTTCTATATTTAATACTCCAATTTTAGGCATCAACCGCTACGAGTTTAACCACAGAATATTTAGGAAGCAATTAACAAATAATTTTAATTAAATTCGAATTTTACTAATAGTGCAGATAAATTAAGAATATTATTTACTAACGAATTCCATTTACCCCGGAAGGACGATTGAATAACCGAATTATTATACAAATATTAATTACATCGAACATTAATTTAGATTTATGTATAAAAGCTATTTGTTTTATTTCTCGGAATGCACCGTATAATTATTAGGCACGATTTTGTTAAAAAAGTGTATGAATGTGGTTCAGTCTCGTGTATAATTGGTAATAAAGATGTTTTATGGCAATCAAGCATCATATAGATCACGACTGTGATTGAACATTCCAATCCAGTGATATTTATAGTGTTTAACGATCAATTCTCGAAAATTTGGTCAGAGACAAAAATGTGCGCCTACATCCTGTCCGATGGGTGTCTTTCTTCGAGAATAAAACAGCAAGAGTATGCATATTGGAGCTGAACTGTTGGTAGGCGTATGAACTATTGAAATTGAATTGAAAAATAGATATTATAACGTTTTTGTACCACATTCGTCCACATTGGATTGGATTGTATATCTGTCCATTGAATTTCTGCATGATTGTAATGGTATCCAGAACCGAAACTGCCTGGATTCTAGCTAGAATGTATAATGCTTACTTTGCTGTCTTTTTTTTTGTAAACGAAATTTAGATGTCTACGATACATGGCGAGCTACAATCTTAAGGCTAAAACTTTGATAGGATTCTATAGAACATTTGATGCACCTGTCTAATTCTGCATGACATGTATAGTTTTATGTTGCACGTTTACTCTATAGCTTATGCGTAATCTATGTTGTTTTTGAAGTATTAAGATCTTAACGATGAGCTCCTTATATGATTCTTGAATACCTAAACAGATCTCTAACATTTTTATGGGGACTGGATCTGCCATGAAAACGGATCGATTTCTATATTTTTAACACGATTCCATTTGTAAACCATATATCTTCGTCTTTTTTGGTGATTTTGTAATAAATCTCGGGTCATTAGACCAAGATTAAGATAACAAGAAAATAATAGGAAATTTTATGTCTTTGCCTTGTCTTTAAAGAAATAGTTCAGAGGTAAAAGTAGAAAAAGACAGAGAAGACGTAGACTAGGAAAGTAACTAAACTAACGAAGAAGAAAATCGATAGATTTTCTCTTTCCTGTAAATCAATAGCAAACTGGCATGCAGGCTTACTGCATCATCAGCTAAATACCAACTGAAATATTGGTTCGAAGCTCGCGGCTTATATTTGTAAGACCTTTACTCATTCGCATTTCAGGCGTGAATAATAGCGCATTATATCGAGACTAGCTTTACATAAATATCGCACAAAGCCGTGACCCATCGAAGGCGGAAAAGGAGGGACATAATTCAATCAGAGAAGGCAATTCGGTCTTTTGTATGTAAAGACCGCATCCGGGAAGGGCCGGAGAAAGAACCTCTTTATATGAACGCCATTTGTGTATTTAGAGGCATTGCCGCGTATGTGTGAGCTATTATTGTTGAATGTTTGGAGTTTTAACTCAATTTTTAACTCCATTCTAGGAAATAAATATATAAATACTGGAGCATAAGCATCCATGCTTCTCCAATGCGTATTGGCGGAGAACATAGTATATATATCATACACACAGTTGGCACACAATACCTAGTTACGCAGAAATGTATGACAGAATTTTCTAGTTTCGTAAAATATTTATCAAAAAAAAAATCCAAACTGTAATTTGTAAGCTTCTTCATGTCAAACAGTTGCATGGTATTAAAGTGCATTTTAAGCCCTACATAAACCATCTAAAAAGCGAATGTTTATTGCCAAAACGTCAGAACAGATTTATAGGTGCGTCCTTAATCTTCCTTATGCTGTTAGCCTAGTTTGCCGGAAAATGGCAGTAGGTACCTACTGTAGCAGCAAACCGATATAAAATGCCAAGCATCGTTTTGCGCATTTAGTGCATATTCGCATGGTGTCCTTTGGTGTTATTAAGATACTATCTAAGTTATTATGGACTAAACATCTTACTCATGAATTAGGTGGGAATTATATTTTCCAATTAATTGTAAAATGATGTAAAGAACCCAGGTATCTAATCTTTCCCGTGAGCTTTTGAGTCCATTGCTGCATAGGTTTTCCTTCTAACCGCCAATTCCTTCGATCCCCTAGTGATTGCGGCCTATGCCTTTTGAAGAAGGTGGGCTACAATTTATGACTCTCAACTTATTTCTTTAAATAGTAACACTATCAAATGTAGCTCTGTCTGAGGTTTTAAAGACGTGGCTATTTCAGAGGACTACGATTCATTAGCCGTTCTTCCATAATTAAACTGCACCTCCCCAACTAAAACAAAATAGGTAGGTGCCTATAAGAGACGTGGTTTAAGGCACAGTTGTTTTTTCGACACTTGAAAAGAGAAGCTTGCTTGTTATGAAGTCGAAGAAAAGTAGGTACCTCCCCGCAGGCAAATTCCATGTCTTCTACTAGTTAACGAACGAATAATATTAGTAAAAACTTAAAGTGAAAAAGTAAAATTTCAGCCAAAACGCCGGCAGCCTCATCAACCTGTGTAATTAGTAAAAACAAAGTAAGCCCAAGTACTTGAAAGGGCCGTTTTGTTAAGTAACTCTAATTCTTCAGTTCCTTCTTTTTCTTTTTAATTAATTTTGACAAATTACCCAACCTTCTCAGTTTCTTTCGTTACGTTTAATTAAATACTGGAGTGACACTTACCTAACGGTTCAGTTGGAGAGGTCTCGTAATGGCGTGTTTAGTGTTGTTAATTTCATTGGGGTGTGTATAACATTTTTTGGTAGCTTTTACTAGTACTCTAGCTTTGTTTACTTATCTTATTACTCAGACAAAGTTTCAAAGCGGGTTTGAATAGAACTTCACATTTGTTTGGACGGATAAAAGTAGGAATTCGTAAAAATAGTTATATGAAAGTGTACTCTTATATAGTGACTATTATAGATAGATTTGGAAATCAAAAAACAAGGAATAAACCAATAGCTAACTACCAGTGTACAGCCATTGTTATATTCCCCTATCGAAATGTGTTTTTTTTATTGAAACCTCTATTACAGTAAAAATATTATGCCAAAAACCCCTTTTATCTTTGAACCAAGCAAGAAAGTACATATATCCAAAATATTGCCCATAAAGACTGCCGTTCATCACTTTATCGTAAATCAAAAAAATTGAGTGCCAGCTAACAAATCCCTATACTTAAAGATTTATGTCGCACATTATAATATTTGCAAGTGTAGGGAAAAATTTGCTTCTCTCGATTCTTACTCTTATCGCCTAAGACATGCGTCTCCCTAAAGTAAACAATACGAAATACAATTTTCGTGTTTGACTCAATAGCCCGGAATAATAAGCGATAGTAAGTATTATGAAAATTATTTATATAGCAGTTATGAAACGTTACTACTAGTAGTCGAAGTTAAGGCGCACGTAATTTTGTTTGTGGTGAGATTATTCAAGTAAGTATTAGTATTTGCTATAAAATACAATAATACTATAAAAATTTGAGTGCAATACATCGCTATTTTTACTAACATAAGGCAATTTTTTAAAATTATTTTCAATCACAGAAGCTGCAAGATTTCGTATACACGATTAATATTTGGACATAATCGTTTTGATAACTTTTGTTGTAACTACTAGGTACTAGATATTATCTAACAGCATTGAGATCAATATAAGCTTGTATCTTCTTAACAATAACGATCAATTTATTTTTTTAAATCCAGTTATGTAGTAACTTTTCGGTCAGCTACATTTCTAGAATTTTAAAATAAATTGTCACTCAATTAAAAGAATATTTTCAAAAATACTACTTCCACTAACTATTTTCATTTTTTATTTAGAGTCGATTACTCTTAGTAGCGCCGAGGCAATCCCGTAGAGCATTTGCCTTTACTGCTGGTTTTCTTCACGAACCATTAAATTTTCCTGTTTGCATTTTTTAGCATACGTTACCCCCAAGACGATGGTCGTAGAGCATTTTGCGTTTCACAACGGATCAAATTTCGATCAACTGTAAGCTTTATTGCTCAAAGCTTAAAGCTGAAAAGCGTGGTCATGCTTTTCACTAGAGATGTAGATCAAGCCGACTCAAGTCAGTAATCGATTTATTTTATTCTCGAGTTCCTAAATAATGTGCTCGAAAACTTATGTTACTCCATTAACTCGAGTCTTACGAGTATTATATCGATTCAAGAGTAATTACAACCAGTTCATCAATTTTCTGTTTTTTCCTAAAGCGCAGCGTCTTCAATGAACGCAAAATTCGACGTGCGTAAGGCTTCTTGGAGAAGAAAGGAGAAAAAACTCCAACAAGAATTATTAAATCACTCGAATTCAGGCAGTGGTATTCAACGCCCCTAACTCGAGTACTAACTCGATTGTTCTTGGTATAAGTGATGAAAAAATCGAGAACAAAAATTAACTGACTTGGCACATCTTTTCCTTTGTAGTTTTAGAGGTACAGTTTCCCCGATGGCTGCAGCTGAAAACTTATTGGATTTTATGGCCATTGTAATGCTTTGAGAATTGTTTAAGCATAAACAAATTGTCGGTGTTCCGTTGTGTTGTTCGAAAAATTATTGTTTGGAGATAGGTTGAAAGAGAAGGTGATCTTTGAAGAGAATGTGAAAAGGTGAACCTTTTTAAAACAACTCTAACGAGTCGTACATGAAAATACAAGAGATTAAATTCGGAAAATTAAGCATTTTCACTTTATTTTCATTCTTCAATTGATTATAATCAATTGGGGAAGAAAGATAATGATAAACAGAGATGATTTTTTAAATTATTCGTCTACATTTAATATTAATCAAAACCGTTTAAAATTGAAATCCTAACAAATGTTTAGTAGCATATTACAAAATGACCAGTTATATAAATACTAAATCTATGTCGACCTTTAACACTGCCGTGACAAAATGTAAGACATAGGTACAACTTAATAATATTTTTTACAAATTGATAACCTCGAAATTAATAATTCTGCACTCATATTTCGTTTAAAACACATATACCATTAGCATGACTAACTGAGTGACGTAGAGAAATACCTTGTGAGATATTCCACAAGACTGTTAGGTCTTATGAAATTGATTCCTAGGCTACCCACGGTATAATTTACTGCTTATGCTTATAAATTTGACAGCATATATTATATGGTAACGGTAAACAAGATGATGACTATTCCATAAAATTTTATTTTAATTTAAATACTTGAGCTCTATTTTTCACTTCAAAATTAGATTGTATGACGCTGTTTCCATGTGCTGACTGGATATGGAAACAACGCATTATTACGTAGTTAGATGTTTTCTTATATACCTCAGTTAGATTTTCTCTATGAAATATTTTCACAACTGAATTAAGCTAAAAATACACATAAATTTAGCGTTGCGGAATCGAATTTCAGGTGCAATGGACCACTCAGCGCAATTTGGGTTTTTATAGCACAAAGCAGATGAAACAATTACCGTATTTGCATATACTACTTTTTTAAGCCGTTTTAGGGGCGTTGATGGTATTTTTTATTTGTTCGCTCTAAAGCTTGGGGTACACAGACAGGCCGAATCCAAACAGGATGCAATAAAATATTCACCGAATGCATCGATCGTTCTAGATACGTTTATTTTGCGGCAGTATTCGGGTATGGACGCAACCGTAATTGAATGTTAGGATTTAGGAGGCTTTTTAAATAAATAGAGTTTCGGATGCGACACACATTTTGTTAATTATTTTCTACATTTTTAAATTGGGTCGATACGTTGGCGCAATGTGATAGCGTATGTTTTTAATAGTGAGGAGCAGCTACTGCGTGATACTGGCATCAAATGATGCAGCCAAATAATCGGAAATTTCAATTAAAAAAAATTTAAAATAAGAAAAAATAAAAAATCAGAAGACTGAAAAATAGGCATTTGAATTTTCCTGTGATAGCAATAAATTTGTATTAAACTGACATACATTCAGTCATTGGTTTTTATTGCTTATGGTAAAATTTGGCTAGGGAGCTGGCGAGCAAAAAATCTATATGATTTGCTCGTGTGGCAGACTTTATTAATAGCGATAATTAT
>DWIY01000442.1:0-13374 GCA_018248615.1 Erynnis brizo brizo
AAATTTGATTATTTAATATACCACATTTTCATGGCATGTAGTGATTAGAAATCATGTATTTACTTGTTTTACCTAATCGGACTCATCGGTTCAATTGGTGCCACCCACTATTGGGTCGAGAGAGAAAAAGCCGGAGAAAAATCTCTCAGCACCTTATGTTTATTTATTTAAATTTCGGTTTAACGCGCGGAGACACAGTATGGTTTTATTAAATTTTGTCTTTTATTTAATATTTCCCTCTACTTTAATTTACTGACCCATAACATGATTACCACGATATTTGCGATAGAACAGATTATGATAGAAAACAAACCGTAGTTGTACAGCAAAACTACGAGTAAGTCCCAAAAATAGTTTACCTGGTGGTTGATTAGAGACTTCCAGAGCAACAGTAGATATAACGCCATCCGTCCACTGTCTCGTATCGGGGTCGATGTAACCAAGTAACGCATTTCGGCTCATCGCTTTTGGGTATATTACATACTCCACAACGGTTTTGCCTTGTTGGATTAGAGCCTAGAGTACAAACGAGATAGTTCAAATTAATAATACATAAAATATAATAATAGCAATCGTGATAAAGTTCATTTTCTCTTCCTTTAGAAATAGAATTCTTAACTATTACAAAATTAAACATATACTTACATTTTTCAAGAGCTTTCGAATAGTAGTTTTACCGGAGCCTGGAGGACCAACAATTCCCACTCCCATCCTCTGTTGAAGTTGCTCGTGAAGTTCAACGCATTTTTGGATCTGATAAGAAAATTGGAATAATTAGTACATGTTTTATTTAAATATTATATCTAATGCAAATAATAAACAAATTATGCTTTCATGACAAAAAGTGTTTTATACCTGATAATCATTGCGAACCAGGCAATGACTCGCTACTGAGGATTCTAAGAATGAACGAATCGGATTTGCATTTGACTCTTCCTCTGGAACGTCCGCAAAAACCATTGACAAAATATTTTCAAAGCTGAAAATAAAAGCTTCTTAGGTGCTTCTGAATTTTTTTAAATCTATAATTTTAAGTATTTATATTTTAGACAGTTATAGACTTATAAATATAGACTTAAATATTGACATAACGTCTTTACCTCTCAGCATCATATCTAGTAAGTTTGGATAAGTTGTTCAGTCTCAGAACTCTCCGTAGCGTGGCTCGCTGGTCAATCGCAGTCCTTTCTTCAACTCCAGACTCGTCAGATTTCTGGTCACCTGCAGTGGATGTAAGTTTTACCGCTGCTAATGCTGCTCCACAACTAGCAACTACCGCTTTGAGAGCACGCAGACCCCAATCGTAGTGTCGTTGTTCGCTCAACAGTGTTCTGTAAAGAGGTTAAGACGTTGATAAAATTGTTATAGATAACAAATCTGTGTCATTTATTTTATGAGAATAGATATTTTAAGGTTGGTAATCATTTATGCTGAATCTGAATTATGATGATGGATGGATAGGTACAACAAAGTAGGCTGCCTAGTAAAGAACCTTTACGACTAGTGACAGTATTTTAAGGCTGATGTAGGAAAGACATATTTTTTAGAGGTTCATTTACATTTGTAGAACAAAAGTTTAATACTGGTAATTCTGGAAAATACTTTTTCCTATTATTGCCACATAAATGCCTTTGTGACACCGTGAGGTTGACTGCTAGAGAAGGCAGGCACGAAACTCTAGCGCTGAACGAAACGTGGAGGTTCACCTAGCTAGTGAAGACTACTGTTCAGAAAGTCGTTTTGAGTATTCACCTGGCCATAGAGAAGACGGTGTGCAGGTCGGCGGCAAGCGTGTCCGCATGTCGGGGCGCGTGCGCGGCCAGCAGGCGCGATGCGAGCGGGCGCGCGGGCGGCGGCGCGAGGGCCACGGGGCGCAGCGCGCGCTCCAGCGCCGCGGGAAGGGTCCGCCGGCCGCCGTAGCCGCGCCCCGCCGGGTTCATCGTCGCCGCCACGCCGCACCATCGCGACACGGTCACCTGCCACCCACGACCACAACCAACATTCACACTACAGGTTGAGTTAAGTGCCGGGCTAAGCAACTTGCTCGTGCTGAGATCAAAATTTTTGACAGTCATGTCGACTGGCCTACCTAATGCACGTGGGTGGACTTCAGATGCTTATAACTTTTACTAGCTGTATGTATTCTTATATGAACTTTCATACGTGTTTCCCATTAAGCAGCGCAGTGGGTTCCGAGCCGGCAGTCCTATGCTGAGTGGCGTCAAGCAGGGAGGAGAGTTGATGCGCGACGGCGGCGAGGGTGTCGCTAGTCAGCCGGTTGAACTCGTCGAAGCAGCCCCACGCGCCGCACAGAGCCAGCCCCGTCAGCAAGCGGCCCATGCACTCAGAGTCCATAGCCTGAAATACATAAGACAGAAAATGTTATTGTTTTTTTTTTCATTGGACTGATTTTAATTTTAGATATTATCGACAACTTTCATTACAAGCAAATTTACTTTCACAAGCCATTCATTTATGCAACATTATAATACACTTTAAGCCATTCATGCTCAATTGACTAGATTAATATACTAATATTATCTTTTACTTATCTAAGTAAGGATATTGTCATCGGTTTAACTTAAACACATGCTCTATTTTCTTTTAAAACAAAAGGTGATAGTAAACATTTTTCACAAACCTCGTCACAGTTGAAGATCAATACCAAGCGGCCAACCAAAGCACCTAAGGCCTTAACCGATTCCGTCTTTCCAGTGCCCGCCGGACCAAAAGGATTACCCACTAAACCGAGGTGCAAAGACTGAAAAAGAAACGAGAATAACGTAACTTGTTAAAATACTTGATAAAAGTGTTAAATATAACAGGAATTGAGAAATTTATTTTCTGTACCTGGGTTAGTATTAAGAAACATTCATCAGATACTTCTGTTCTAACAAACTGGCCAATATTTACTCCTAGATATTCGTAAGAGTAAGAAATTTCTGCCAGGCCCATTTTTGCTACTATTTCCTTTGTAGAAGTTACATAAAATCTGGAATTATCATATAAAATAATATATGAAACTGTATAAAAATAACAATCACTGGACATTTAAATTTGATGATGCTGACTAAATTGCCTACCTCAATTGTTTTTGCCAAAGCCAATCACTGATCGTGTCAACATTATTGTCTATTAACTCTTGCACAACTGATATGTAGTAAGAACACTGTAATATAAGAGCTTGTCGTTTGCATTGTTCACTTTCTTCTTCGACATCTGCGGTAACATAATTTAAATTCTCTTTTTCTACATTCATTTTTAGTTTATGAAGCTCCTTCGATGCTATCGCCTTCTCTGCTTGTTCGGTAAATCTGATGTTTTGCGCAAGGCACAATATTTGCGTCGGCAGCGAAAAAGGATCCTGCTCTCGTAAACTACTTGTCACTATGCATTTTATAGTCATATTCTGAAGCGACGTTTGTATTTCTATTTCGAGTCTCTTCAACCATACCTACAACCATGAAAAGCAAATATTCATAAATTTTTGTTTGCCTTGAATAGAAAGAGTTTTTGCAAAACGTTTAGAAAGTGTTATGTTGGAATACAACCTCAACTGGGCAGTCGATGTCCACGGGATGGTCAAGCTGGAATACTTCTCCGAAATCAGTGCGTAGAGCTGTAATAGACATTTCTCCGGGCCCTAGGCGAACTCCCGTAATGCCAGGAAAGAGTTTCTTGAGGTGCGACTGCATCACTGCCTCTCGCCCTTCTGCACCAGCTCGAGCCTGGCCTAAGAGCTCCAGTAAATCATCGTCACTCAGAAAATATAGCCTCGGAAATATGGAACGCTTGTCCTAAAATCAAGGAAAAAAATTAGTAGGCTTTATTTTTTGTTATAAATAAATAGTTGTATTGTAAATAAGGTTTACTTATCTCGAAGGTAGTCTGTACACACGTAAGACACACACGTCCAGACCAGAAGCAGTAATGTAAACTCATTGAAATTTCTGCTCTGCTGGGAATCGAACCCAGGGCTCAGATCGCCAAGATCTAATTAATTATTACGCATAGATTCAAACATAATATTTGTAAATATGAACATAATAGTGTAACGTGATTGTAAAATATCATGCTTACTTCTATATACTGATTGAGTGCTGACTGGCAACCGTTAAGTTGTTCGGATATAGCATCGAGCATAGGCTGGAGTCGGGCCGACTGCAGCAGAGCGGAGAGCCGAGAGTCCGCCTCGATCATTCGTGTCACCTGCCTAAAGCCTTGATCCACCTTCCTGAACTTTGTGCCAAGTTCTCCGTCATCGTTGCACAGAATCGGTTCTAAGTATAACCATCTGAAATTTATTTATAAAGATTTAGAGCCCAAAGAGGCCAAATAGGTTGATGTGGTCAGAGCGGTGCAACTATGCTTAGGCTTTCCCACGTCTAATAAGAAGTTTAGACGGACTCAGATGTCATGAAAAAACGGGTGTAGAAACTTGTCTTATTAGTTATGTTGAATTCGTGATATTAATGTCTTTTTTAATACCTCGATTCAGTTGCCGAAATCGGAAATTGCCGATTGTCTGATCGTATACATCGTAAATGGGTAGGTACTCCATTTCGCCCACACAAAGAGTCTGATTGTGATTGGCACTCTGAGAAATGTAACCCTTATTTGTGCGGAATCTTAATTTTTTACAGTAAGTATATGTAGTACTAAATCTCTATTTACTACTGAAAGCCCCTTCCCGGAACAAAAGGACAAAGCTGTAAGATAATTTTGGGATGTAGAGCCATTGAAGCTCGCCCGGGGTACTTTCTATACCGCCATTCGCTTAACCCGCCTTTAATACAGAATGTTCTTCATATTATCTTGTGTTTCAGTTGGGGAGCTGTGCTTGAGTAATTATTATTGATAAACTGTTGCAACTAAAATGATTTTAATAAGCTCTATTCATTAGGAACAATTAGATTAATGTAATTGATTGAATGTAAAATACGTGATAGTACCTTTGTTTTAAATTTTATTGAAAATCTTCCATCCAAAATGCCTGTTATGAATTTTTAGTTTTTATTACAGTAGACTAATGAAAATAAAAGTCGTTATGATAGCTTATTACCTAAGAAGGGTTAATTCAAACACAAAAACGATGTGAAACAATTTATTAACAATTAATTCTAATTGCCTGCTATATTATCAATTAATGAGTTTAAAGTAAATATATCGGTTTTTATAATATTAAATGCAAAAAATATATAATTACATATTTTTAAATGCCGTCATAGAACGTCAAACTACTTAAATAGGTATTTATAAGTTATCTTAGTGTGTATTGATAAAATTAATATACTTTACTATTATTAACGTATTATGTATAGCTGGGGTGTTGTTATAATGGCAATATTATAAAAAAGTACATTTTGCATTTTTACTACTACATACAAAATTCAAACTAGTCTAACGAAATTGCTCTTTGGAATAGTTTTAAACATAGTAAAATTTAAGCACTTAATCATAAATTTATACACAAACATTAATCATTTCGTTAATGAATAAAATTACAATAATTATGTAACACAGTTGAATACGATACGGAGACTTAGTATAGTAAATTAACAATAATTCGAGTAAAGTTTAGATCATAAGAAATACTATAGCAGTTGTGTTTATATACATTACATAGTAGTCAAAGTAAGAGTTATAAAATTAACACCCTTATTCAAATAAAGAGTATACGGATTGATAAAATCCTTTTTAACTGTTTAACACAAAAAAGTAAAACTTCAAAACAATTTTCAGTAGAGTATCCAATTACAATTTTTATCAAGTAGCGGACAGAATAATATTTAAAAATAATCATTTTTTGTAAGATAAGAAAAATGATATTATAAGTACTCACAAATCACACACAATATACTCAAAACGTAGTTAAACTACCTATATATGACTCGAATATCTTAAAAGTTGTACTGTTATTGAACAATATTACAAATGGCACAGAAGGCAAGTATTAATATTGCTTTCTTAGTGTTCTACGTCGTACAAGATCTATAGTAATCCGATCGTTTCGTAATTTCGGAAAGATAATAATTCATTTTAGTATTGAGGTCTCCTATTTCTTTTTCTAAGACATTTAACTGTTCGTGATGATCATTGTAAAGATCTTCCATATTAGCTAGTAATTTAAGCTGCATTTGTGTGTCGCTGGCTAGTTTAGTGGCACGATTAAGTAACATTTGAGCGCGTTCTCTAGAATTCGACGTTTGACTCGCTCGCTCAGCAAGAGACATGTTGGTTTGTTTAAAATCTTGGCGCAGTTGTCTCGCTTTTTGCTCTGCTCCTTCGGCTTTATTCACAACATCATTTGCTTCTTGCTTTACTTGTTCTGCATCACTTTCAATTTTCAAAATATTTTTTTGTAGATCTGAAAGACGCGTGCGTAGACTTTCGACTTCATCCATGGTTTCATTTGCTTTTTTTTGTGCTTGTTCTGTTTCTGAAGCTATTGGAAGTAAATCGCTTTTTGCTGCCTTTATATCATTGTTGGCTTTATCTATTGCATTCTCTGCTGCGTCTTGTGCTGCCTGGGCTTCATCAAGTGCTTCAAGAACTTTGTTAGCCATCTCCAGGGTAAGATTAGCTTCTTTACTTACTATAGTAGCATTAAGTTTGAGAGCTTTCGCTCTATCTAGATCTGGTTTGGTTTCAGTTATGATGTTTTCTATGTTTGTTAACTGTGATACTGTCGAGTTAATCCGCTGTGATAACTCCGTTATCTCCGTTGGTTCTATTCTTATTGATAAATTAAGTATATCATTTGCCAACATCCTTACATCAGCTGGTGTACTTGAGGTATTCGAGAGAAAATCGTTTAGTTCAGATGTTAGTTCTTGACTTTCATTTGTAACACGTTCAGCCGATGTTTTGAAATCAAACGCACTGTCGTATAAATCATTTGCTTTGGATTTAACTGCTACAGTGTCTTGTTTTACTTGAGATATAGATCTGAACAAATCTTCAGCTGTCAATTCATGTTCTTTAATACGATGTTCTGTTTTATTCGCAAAATCTAAAGCTTGATCTGCTTTGGTTATAGCACCCTGATCACAAGATATTCCTCCGCATTTTCCACAACCAGCACCACCGCATATATCACAAGTATCGATATCTTGACCACACATTTTTTCATTTATCTTAGGTATTTGTGATTCTAAGTCTGATAATTGTTGCTGCAAGTCATCTAACTTTCTTTCGTTTTCATTCTGGGTATTATTAAAATTGTCATATTGCATTTCGATTAGTCTGTCGGTATTTTTGATTTGTCTATCTGTACTTGCAATAACTGTTTGAACACTTTCAGCTTCATCTGCAGCTTTTAAAGCTCTTTCTTTGGCTTCCCTGGTCAAATTAAGGGCTCCTTCTAAATTGGCTTCCTGAAGTTTTGTGGCATTATTTCCTAAATCCAGCGTTTTCGATTTTAAATGGTCTATACTTACTCGTAGTCCATCTAAAGTAACATTTCCTAAATTAATTTTGGAAGTAATAGCATTAAGATTTTCGTTGCTAGCTTTGACTTTCTTCTCAGCTTCATTCAGTTGATTTTGCAATTGACTTACATCTGCTATCAGTTCTTTTACTGTTGCTTGTCCAAGTTTTGCACTTTGAAGTGTACTCTCTACTTCAGACAATTTTTTCGTCATTTCTTCAAAGTCCCTCGTGTAGGCTCCTGTCGCGCCAACAACTTTAATTTTACTTGCATTACCGATAGCATATTCAGTTTGTGTCCGGAGATTGTCAATGAGAAGATCCCAATTATTAAAACATTCACCACAAGCGGCACACTCGGGTGCCTCACCAAGGTAGCCTCTAGCGCATGTATCACATTTATATCCACCAATACCTGGTTTACAAATACACGATCCATTCTCTCGCATACATTGCGGTGATAATGATCCAAGGAGGTCACATTCACATTCGTAACATTTAATATTTGGATCACCCCAGTGATTTTCATGACATTGGTCGCATTGTCTGCCGCCATAGCCACGTTTGCAATCACATCTACCGATATAAGGATTACATTGTGGTGACAAAGAACCTATTGGATCACATTCGCAAGGATCACAACCTGTCCCTAAGGCTATCCTCCAATGGTTTTCTGTACATTGGTCACAATTTATACCCATTACATTATTGAAACATGGACACTGCCCAGTAATACCATCACAGCTACCCTTAGTAAAGTTAGTACCTAATTCAGAACAGTTACACTGATAGCAGGATTTTTCTAAGGCATCACCATAATAGCCTTCTTCGCAAATTTCACAGTGATCTCCTGCAGTATTATGCAAGCACCGTAGACATTTTCCTGTATACGGATCACAATTACCTGGCTTTGTGATATCTATGTTTTCGTTGCAATCGCATTTTTCACAGGTTCCTTTAATAGGATCGCCAAAGTAATTGTCAGCACATACATCACAAAGCGGTCCCGCATATCCTTCTTTACAATCGCATACTACATCTTTAGTTTCTGGATCTAATTCACATCGGTCAGCGTGACTGCTTTTATTTGGATCGCCATTAACGCCGGGACAAGGACAAAGTCGACATGCAATATCAACACCTAGACGTGGGTCTCCATAATACCCTTCAACACATCTTTCACATCGATGCCCTTCCGTAAAATCTTTGCATTCTTTACAAGCGCCCGTTTTGTCATCACATTCTATTGCGTGGCCATTACAATCACATTGTTGACAATTGGGGAAATTAAAGTAACCTGGTTGACACAGATCACATGCTCGGCCATATGTGTTCGCTCTGCATTTACATTGACCACTTGTTGCGTCACAGAAATTATCCAACGAACCTATGCTGTTACAATCACAACGTTTGCAACCGAATTTGCTAAATCCATAAGTACCTGGAGCACAACGGTCACATCTCGCTCCAACAATATTCTCTACACATTGACAGTGTCCAGTGTAAGGATTGCATTGATGACTCTTTGAACCAGATGGATCACACTGGCATGATTCTGATCCATTTCTTATATAAAAGCCTATGCTAGCATGGTACTTTTTACAAATTTCCGGCACATTTTCTCTATTTACATCGTAATAATAAGAATCACCACAATTATAGCGGTCAAACTCATCTCTGTCAGCACTACGATTGGCGAAAAACGGTAAATCGTCAATAGAAGGTATAAGAACAATAGAATCTATTAATACAGTGGCTCTATTATTACTGACGTGTGGATCTTGTCGTCCGAAGTAAATATGAAGCTCTGTCACTTTGTCTTTTTCTAGGCAAATAGGTGGTTGAACTAACACACTTCTTTGATTTGATGGAAGGCTTGTATAAACTGTATCATCTTCAGGCCGGACATGAGCACAAGGCGAATCGGGATCTATTGGTGATGGTCTTTTAACTAAAATTGTAGCTTCCTCCCAATTAGAAGATGACTGTGGCTCATATCTTATCAGCACATTGTAATTCATACTGGTTTTCAAGTTATTAACAAAAAATGCTAATGTACTACTTTCTGGAATTTTCATAAAACCTGGGCCAGTCCAAGTTTCTTTTCTACCGTCGGGATAATTTTCTCGTATAATAACATGACAATCTTGACTTTGAATTGCATTATCGTCTGTCTGAGGATCGCATAAACTTAATTCAGCTTCATATACAATCGAATCAAGCGCGCCGACAAAGAAATTTTGTATGGGTTGATCACAACGACGCCCAGTAACATTGGGGCGACATTTACACTGACCCGTAATCACATCACAATATCCATCAAATGAACCACCAATATCACAATCACATGGCGAGCAACCGTCTACACTATCAGATAAACCGTAAAACCTGGGAAGACACTGATCACAATTTCGTCCGGTAACATGACGTTTACAGAAACAATTTCCAGTTGCAGGGTCACAGCCTCTTTCATTTATAGTGCCCAATCGATTGCACGTGCAAGACTCGCAACCATCTGGGTTTTGCGGATCGAAATTCCAGTAACCGTCCTTGCACCTATCACATCTTGGTCCATCAACGTAAGATTTGCATAAACAACGACCAGCTGTTTTATTATTAGCTAAGTCTGTCTCTTCGTCACATAAAACCTCTTTGTCTGTTGTTCCTTCAGGATCACAGTCGCATGGTTTACAAATGTCTGGACTTTGAATGTCTAAACTAGGATCTCTGAAGAAAGTCGGTTTGCATCGCTCACAATTAACACCCATTGTATTATGTTGACAATTATCACATACTCCACCACTAGTTTTGCCAGTCTTATTATAAACGGCAGGATCAAAATGGCATGTCGTTGCGTGATTATTACAGGTACATCTCTTGCAAGCATTTGATGTTTTTCCTACAGCAGGTTGCCATGGAAAATCATTGTAGAAATCTTCACAATATTCGCAATTTAATCCTCGAGTATTATGGGTACATTCACAACGACCGTGCACCATATTGTTTTTTGACTCAACCCCAGGCATTGGTAGACACCGCGAAGCATGACCGTAACACGAACAAGATCCTCTGACCGTCATTTCATAGATAGCGTAGTAATATTTTTCTTGAATTTCAGCTCTATTGTCTAAAAGGTCGTCACCGAGAGTATGAAGCTTTGTGAAATTTATTCTAAGATTAGTCATTCGTAATAAGTTTTGCACTTCTTCTGAATACGGATTTGTAACGTGTATATTGGGAGGTAGAACTCGGAATATAACATCACCTTCAGTGGACGGCGCGACCATTGAATATTTAGATTCACAAACAACTTCGGTTAAGCTTTGTTGTGAATGTTTAGGAACATTCGGAAAAGCTTCATCACAATTGTGCGCAAAGTAACGATACACACGCCAAGTTTTTCCAAAGTCAAACGACCGCTCCACTAACATAGCCGCCGGGCGAAAGGTCTTAAACTTTAATATCAAGTGAGTCAAGTGAAACTCGGCTTCCATGTTCAACTGAATCGTAACATTCTCTTTGCCGTTTTCGGACTGCCACCAAGATTTCGTTCGGGTTCCGGGATAAAATTTATAAATGATGTTTTGGATCCGGTGGTTGAGTGTAGGATTGTTAATGGTACTATTGGTCGAATCGCACCAAAAGCATTTCTTGCGTTCTTCCAGATGAGAAACAATGCAGTAGCGCTCGCGTCCACTGACACCGCACGTCGACGACGCGAAGAGGCGAGACTCGCGACCGATGAGGAGATTGCCGGTTGCTGGGTAGCAAGAACTCAGTTCACAGGCTCGATCGAGCAATCGGGGATCGGCGCGAAGGCGATCGCGCTCCCTGTTGTAGACCGCGGCGCCGCGGGCGATAAGCGCGGCGAAGATAAACAATGCGGCGCGTCGAGCCATGGCGCGATGTGGGCTCTCCTCGCGCCGCTCTCTGCACTGACGCGGGGCCGCACGAGACGCACTCTCGCGCCGCCCGCCGTCCCGCGTCCCTCGACCCGCTCCTATTATCTCCAGGGCCGAATCACTGAGCTTTTAAAACTAGTTTGGAGCTTTCATAATGCTTCAATAATCACGACTTTAAACTAATTTTCTTTTAAGTATCCTAAGTCTTTGTCGTATTATTCGTAAAGATACATTTTGAACTATATTTATAGTAGAGTTTAGCCAAAATAAGCATAACGAAGTATGTTATGAAAAGTTAGAGTAAGATTTCAATTTATTAAAAATTATATAGAAGAAAGTAGTTTTTAAATTTATACAGACTAGACCTAATAACTGTTATTATTTAGCGATGACAATAAAGATTTAAGATTATTAATATTTTGATCCTTTCAATACATAATAGTATACATAATTACACTGATGTATAAAAATATTCTAATTTGTTAATTATGTGCTAATATCAGGTACCTAGCCAATTGTGCATACGGCACAATACGGCCCTGCGTAAGGCGACGACCGTTCCCGCCCGCGCGCCCGCTCGTGCCGTTCTCCGAAACGGGCACTAAGCAACAAAAATAACAGCGCATTTCGGGATGCGCTTTTGTTTTGGTCATTATTACAACACAGCCTTCGGCTTACCTACTTCACAAATTTGAGGTAGATTCAATTCAAAGCACATGCTAATGGCTCTTTTTTCAAGAGGATAAAGGTATAATGCAATATTACAAGATTACCTATCGCATGTATATTAAAATACTACCATCTGATAATATTTTTCAGTGGCAGTTTAAACTAATGTTCTGACGATGGATGGCACTGATGAGTGGCAACGGACAGTTTGATACTCGAATCGACAGCCGCCGTCCTTCCGCTCCGCACATCCGTTACTGATAAAACATTCGCGATCCATCGACAGACTACTGGCCACCGAACAGCCAAATGAGAGATGAGAATACTTAAAAAAATCTTTTATGTTATAAGTTTGTATAACATAAACACAGCCATAAGTTTATAAAATAATTCTGTAAGTGTCATTAACTCCTTAGTGATGATGTAGTATATTACGATACGCGTGACCTAAGTAGCCTATTATTTCACAGCGTGAAGTTAGCGCCCGAGCAAAGCGAGGATGCTAAACGCCGTGCAATAATAGGCAAATTCGGTCACAAGTGTGACATAAACCCGCCCCTTACATATGAAGCGTGCGTAAAATGCGGGTTTAGGTCACACTGTGCTATAAAATTATTTAATTGGAAGGTAACGTTACGTTGTAGGTATACATAATTAGATTTAATTTTATTTCCTTTATTATTTTTAAAACCGACAGAATTATGCCCAGTGTTGACTCTTTGTGAATGAAATTAGTATAATGAATACTATTAAAATTTGTCCTACTAGAATATAATTATAGAATAATATTAGAAATTTTAAATCTTTTCCAAAAATACAAAAGTGATCAGAAAGGGTCTTAAGTAATGAAGGGGTAAAACAATTGATTTAGAGCACTGTTCTATGGACCGGTAAATAACCCTCATTTATTTTGTTTAAAGAGAATATGCATTGGTATGTAGGCATACTTATTCAGCTGTTTTTGCACTGAGTGAGCAATTAGTAAGTTTGTATCAAATGAACTTGTGGAATCAGAATGAGCGCAACCTACCCAACATTAAGGAGGTCAATCTGACATTTGTAAGCGAAACGAGGACGACTTACGTTCAGGGTGCAAAATATGAAACCAACGAAACAATGCGGTATTGTCACATTGTAAAGGTTACGGGTATATTTTTAAGGATAAAGATTCACCATTTAGTTTAAGGACAATAACATATAGCAACAAAATAAGTTTCTGGACTTGAAACAGCAACATACCATCCTATACATAATTTAATTTTAATAATTGGTAGTGTTAAAATTAAGCGGCCTCTTTTAACTACCATAGATATGTTGTTACAATTTCAACAGTACAGTGATAACCCTTTATCAGTGTAAACTGGACTAAAACTTA
>DWIY01000443.1:0-13367 GCA_018248615.1 Erynnis brizo brizo
TAACCTAAAGAAGACTATATAAGCACTAAAAATAAATATGATATATTTAAGGAAGGGTGCTCCAAGACATTCATTTCACATCACAAAGCTGGCAACTCCGATAATTGGACGAAAACCAGCGCAATGACCCTACTTGTATGAAATCCATTTGTAGGCAATGTCAACAATAAAACGTCGGAGTTTGTGTGGCTGTCGGCGGCCGCAATACGCCATTTGGCTAACGTAACAAATGAGGCGCATTACGAGTCGCCCTACTGGCCCTGTCCTACGGTCGCGATCTCTGGGGTTGCGTATGACGGAATACTCCAAGTGACCCAGTGTAAGGGACATGTTGGGTTGAATATTTTACCATTGTCTAATATTCAAAAAATCAGAAAAACAATGAATTTTTAAGACTTTTTTTGTCTTATACCTTTGAAGCAGTAGTGACGGCAAGATGTTGTATTTTACGAGCCAAAATCAAAGATGTAATGGTAATGAATCTTAACAATTTTTTTAAAAATTATTTAATTTAAAAATGTGAAATAGGTACCAAAAATGCTTAATTTTTGGTTTTTAAAATTAAAAAAATATATAAGTATCTGAGAACACTTAAATTTTTAAAGCTTTCTAAATTTACATATTTTTTCAATAAAATAAATATGCAACCAAAAAATTTTTCGTGTCATCATAAGTAAAAACGTAGTAATTTAGTAAAAAACGTACACAATTCAGAATCAGAATGCATATCACACTCAAGGTCAGGGAGCAGTAACATTTCCACTCTATAACACGGCTGTCTCCAAGCATCATATGCGTCCAAAAAACTGGTATCGGATCTGCGTTGATGGGCAGCGCAGGGACCCGCCCCGGGCGCCGCCGCGCCGGCCCGCGACAGGAACAAATGACCTCAACGCATCATAATAAATAAAACAATTTGTTGTTAATTAGATTTCGTGAATTTAATTTTCATGTCGGTAATTGGTCGGTGGCCACAAAGAGCCGGCTCTCTATCCGTGATGGATGATCGAACAGCGCCTTACACTATTTGCCTTCGAACGTTCCGCCGTAATTAGACGCTTCGGAAGTTTACTTTCATTATTGCTTATGAACCTATTACCATTTCTAATATAGATTTCATTTCATGCTCGCCGTCTTATTTGTATGCGTGAGAGCTAGAAGCTTTTATGGCTATTATTTTTTGTTGTAAAAAACAGTTTCATACACAAATATTGAATTCTAAGCCGACGTGATGTGTTTCTTTATCGATTTGCGTCAAAATATTTTTTTTAAGTACCTAACTAAATAGTACCTACCTACGTACCGAATCATACCAAGGTGATATCAATATTATATATTTTTCAAAGCACTAGCCAATTCATACTCACGACTAGAATATACCTTGGGAATGTACCTAACTAACTACTAACAATATTAGCAATGCATTCAATGGAGAATATATTTAATTTTATGCTTTACAAATTTAAACGAAGAAAAAAGAAAACGTAAAGAATTTAAATGCAGTATCACGCAGCTCCACGAAATATAATTTAAAAGGGAAACAAAGGACAAATCGAAGAATGCTCACTGTATATACTAGCTACTGAACGACCGAGCGTAAACTTTAAAAAATAAACGACGAAAAAATCTTGAAAAGTCACGGACGCTTAACTTTCTTCCCCTGTTTTATTTTTCCTTCCCTCTTTCATGATATGCTGTCTCTTTTCATACTTTTGTATCGAAGCTTGCTGTCCTTTTTCATTCTGCTGATAAGTTACTTTTAAAACTGCAGGGAAATCAAAGAAGTTAAGCAAAATTAAAAGCTTGAGACTGAAGTTACAAGTCATACAGTAAAACATTCGTCACCTTTTGTCTATCTTATACATTGATCTTATAGCAATCAAAGTTTAAAGAATAAGTAAATATAAATCTATCTTCAAAAAATACCTTATAAAAATTGATTCATAAAGAATATTTAAAATGTTTTATATAAAAACTTCCTTCCACTTGATTTGGAGGTGTCCACACAATCTTCATAATATTTAAAGGATAAAATAATTTTATGAATAACTATTGTTTTTAATGTCATCATCATTATTATTAGTTACCTGCCTACATATTTTTCATATTTAGGGGTAAAACAGTAAGGCAATAAATAATAATAAAATTTAAGCACGATGGTGTCAGTAGAGCAGCACACCGTGTCACCCGGTCTCCGCGTAGGGTTTAATAAATTTCTTATAAATTGATAACTTACCTTTACTATTAATAAAGATGATCATAGTTTTTGCGGATCTAACAGTTTCTACCTAACGGTTCTATAGGACACTACCTACATACTACAGCAGAACTACAGTGCAATTGTTTGTGCAAGTGCAATCGTGCATGTATCGAGGGACACGAACAAAATACATACGAGTATCTAGGCGGAAGTAAAATATAGAGAGTACCTAATAAAATATACAGATTATTTTTTAAAGCAATAAATAAGGAGACACCTGAACATTCTTCTTAACTTTCGCAATAATATTACGTGGCATGGCAATAATATGGCATGGCATAATTTTAATAAGTAAATCCTCTGGTCTTTGTCCCCATTTCTGGAGTCTGGCCCAGCCTTTTATATACTTTTTGTATTACACATTTAATCGATATAAACACAGAGAGAGTGATACACATAAATACATAAAAATTAGACTTGCACAGTTCTCAATAGCACATTCGCCGTCGTATTCTTATTCATAAATGATTACTAGCGTAAATTTGCGGCAAAGCAAAAAGATGGCTCAATAAAAGCTGCTATTGCGAATAGTTACGACAAGGTTAATAGGTTTTACAAGAGGCCTCTAGGCTATTGGATAGCAATCTGAGCGTGGACAAAAAATAAGCAAAGAAACTTTATAGGCTGCGGCTCGCTCTCTTCGCCACTTCATTACTCCACAAACACCGAGATCGGTGAAAGTCGGCATCATACCTCTTTACGCATACACGTTTTTGATCTAAGCCAAGATTGGATTTAGATAAGAAACTTGTGAAATGCATGCAGTGCTAAACATTAAAAACATTCGTTCTCCGTTACGGAAAAGACCAAGATGAAGTATAAATTCAAACGTTTATTGTCGAAATTTAAAACTAGAAGCAAGACTATACCAAACTCAGCGAAGACCGTGAACTTATATAACCAACCAATACTTCAAAATCCTCTTGTATGATCTTTACTTCAGTTAAGACTTAAGATGTCTAATATCATACGTGTATATCGAATTAGAAAGATGGATGTATATCTATATATCTATTTCTAGCTATGTTATCAGAGTGGTGTTATTGACGAGTGACAGTTCGATATTTGTTTTAAGAATAGAAACGTGTAAAAAAGATGTATCCGCTGCGCGGACGTCGGACGCGGCGACGACGGACGCGGGCGACGTATCTGTCTGTCACACACTAAACTTTTGAAAACTTTTGTTTGTAGTGTAACTATTTCGTTTTTATATCCACTGATAGACACAATTTTATTTATTATTAATCTAGTGCATGGTAACGTTTGTGAAAATGATAACTAACGCAGCCAGGATAGTATAAGTATAGAAGATAGGAAACAATAAAATGAAATAATAAAAATCTAATAATGCTTACAACATACTACTTATACCCCTACAAAGAGGCTGAGAGAGGTTTTACTCAGTTGCAAAAAAAAATTTGTTCTACAATCATCATGATGAAATATTATCAACTACATAAAAATCTAACTAAATATAAGGGCTATCTTAAACATTTTGTATTTTCTTTCCTTAACACTTGTAAGAAGCGGCCCCACAATGTGATACAAAAGAAGTTTTTACTGTAGCAAATAATAGGATTCATATTCACAGTTGGATCGTTTCGGGAAAGTTTGGACTTTCCCACGGGCAACTTTTATGTTTCGTATAGGTACTTACCTACTTACGAGCACCTACGTACAAATAGATGATGATATAAGTACAGTTTTTAACGCTACCCTTTTATTTTTTTCTCCGTGACACTAGTTTTATACTTCTTTTCTTTCTGTGCCTACTAAAAGTATCTATAGTAGTGGTGGATACTACTAGCAAATTTTATAGACGCTTGCCATAATAACGTAATAAGAATTTATATTCAGTTGTTTCGGTATCATTGGGTTCATTGGTATCATTTTCAACTAAAAATATTTCTATGACACAATTATTAGGCAAAGTTATGGAAATATTAACAGGAAACTTAGTAAGCCGTCTAACCACATGATATGATGTCCGAACTTAAAGTGCCCCAAGGAGCGTTCAAACGGTTAAAGGGCTATCAAAGTGCGCTTAGATAACAATAACTTAGCCTATCATCGCAAACTAGCTTCATTAAGGGGGACAATACGTGTGGCATGATGTACGCTCAAACTCCGGCCGTTCCATGCAAGTGTTGCCCTATTGAGTGGACGGACAAACTGGACAAACTTTCCTCTTGAATATTCCACTCGCACGACGTCCACTGTTTATGGACACCGTGGCAATTTCAGTCCCGGTTTTGTGGCTGCGCAAACTTTCCAAATGTCCCGTTACTGTCGCTTGATAAGATTTATGGATATTTTAGTGTAGGAAACTTGTTTAACTATGGATCTTAAAATATCTAATTTGATACGTATCTAGGTATACCTATTCTTACTGATCAGTGGTGAGCTAAAGTCATAGAGTAGATATGTTGTATAAAAAGAATAAACACAAAGTAACCACACATTAAAGTGAATTAGGTACTAACGTTAGAGTAAGTAAAGACATTTTGCTTTCGTATTTTCATCAACAAATCACGAACAACAAATAACATTTTGATAGATTGTGACGGTTATTTTATGGCGTATTATTGTGACACTTAAGTAAGATTAGGTCGTAAGTAGGTAAAATGTTTGTAATGACAATGTTTGTTAGGCAAACAGCGTTGGGTTGGGGTGGCGGGGTGTAGTTGTCCATCGACAAAGGGCGGTAACTGCAAGTCACTCATATCAATATCAGGCGGGAGCCCGAGGCATCGTTGGGTTTTGTTTTACAGCTTTTTGCACAACTTTCAATGATAAACTTTATCTCGGTTTGCTACGATTTTGTTTAACAAATTGTTCTCCACTTTGTTACAATATTCGCATGATCATAGTTCACCTATTTCATATTCGAAGTTGAAGCTTAAACCTCATACTTCCTATCGATCGAAGCATTTTCATTTTTCTCAATCCTTCACCCCAATAGTAGGATGCCGTTCCGCGTTCTTATTTTATTTGAGAAATCATTAAATTTGTGTAAAGTTTACGTTGTAATAAGACATTGAATGGTAGTTGGTACTGTAACCTCAAACTAAATCCCTGCAAATAGACAACGGAAAAAATAGTTTAGCTCCATACCTTTTGTACAGACTTCCGCTTCGTTGTATCAGGGAGTCTCGGGTTGTTTCTTTTAATCTTGCCGTGTGAATGAAGCTAATGACGAGCGGCGCAGGCGCATGTACCTCTCTAACGGTCGCGCTCATTCATCAGAGCTGTCAGCGACATCTATTGACAGTTGACTTCTGTGTCACGCCCGCTAAACAGTTTCTTGCCGCCTCACTGATAGAATGTGCTAAATGATGGGAATAAAGGTAGGTGCTTTTAATCGGGAATTCTATGTAGACAGGTACCTACTATGTATGATGTAGTTGACGTTACGATGATTAAAAATATTTAATTTTGACTACCTATTGTAAATATTTCTTCTAGACCACTCAACTTCACTAGGAACAACTTGCTAAACTGAAGTTAACCTACCTATAGGTAGGTATATTTTTGCAAATAGGTATTACAAACGAATTACAAACGATAATAATATAAAAGATATAACGATAAACACTACCTATCAATGATCTAGGTACTAACCTGGACCATATTATTTATTCTGTGCCTGATCTACCGTGTATACCTACCTATTATTATCGATAGTTAGTTAGATAAAATAAATAAATAGTAAGGAGTAAAAAATTTATCTCATCTTTTTTAGACATAATCTCCAACAAACTTAGTCATTCTCAGACTTAGATGTTCGCCGCCGTGCGGCTACAATAGTAACTGATAAGAATATTAAAGAAAAATAAAACATTTTAACATCATCAGTCATTGCGGCGACCCCCACGGTGGGCAGGTCAGCGGCTCAAGAAAAAACCTCACAATTCTGAGTCGAATTCAAATGAAGAATGATTCATTTATGAAAATGAAATGACAGAGTGAATGGATGTGGAGAAACGAACATAAAGCCGACGACGGCTACCGGCCACCGCTTCGAGCCACGTGCTTAACGTGCTTTATGTAAGAAACTACTGGGATTTCAATACGAACCGAAACTGAATTCAAAAACGTTGCCCGTCTACCGACGGTTTTTTTACAAAATTGCTACCCAAACACATAAAATATGTTCGACATTTAAAATTGTGACCTTATCTTACAAAATGGCAATTACTCGCTACCCTCGGCTTGTCAGCCGGCAGCCACGAGTTAGTAAACTCCGACAAACACTAAGAAAGAAGGAATGGGCAATGAAATTAAAAATATGTCTTAAGGGCAATTAGCTTTAACTTTTACAGTAAGTGCCCTATCTGCGCGGCCCGCTCCCTCGCGCTTTTCAATTGTGGGGAACGGGCCAGCTTTACAGTTGAAGTAAATTTTATGGACTTCTCTTTGAGTTCTGCAAGAGTTCACTTACCCCTACCGCTCTTATTAACTCACTGGCTAACGATGAAAGAGCAACGAAAAGAAATATGCGCCTTGAATTTTAGCTTTAAATAAGTACCTACTTAAGTACAAATTGTGTTACTGTATGCATACATAACGTTTATCTTAACACAGTTCGTAGTACTAGAAAACTGTTGAAATAACTTTCATAATAACCTAAGCATATTCGTAATGTGTGCAAAGGAACATTAAGTCCGTATCTACCTATAGGTGGACAAAGACGCAAGGGCCAAATTAGGTAAAAACCTCTTAAAAGCGCTTTCTTAAACGCATTGACGAAGTGTTTAACAATAAATTTCCATTTAAAAAGCCACAAGCCGAGCCCGGAGGAGGCAGGGGGCTGGTTTCCGCCGCTTTTTTCCTTCATTTCCTACCGCGGCTAGGGCGAGCGACCGCCCTACTGCCACCGAATTAAAATGTTTGCCGTTTTATACACATAATTACATTCAACCAAATCTCAACTCCAAATTTATGCTTCTGTTCCGTGGAATAGTGGGAAACACCATTTTTTAAACATCGCCTGTGTATATCTTTTTTGGTTACATTCTTATTTCCTGTAACAAGAAAATTAAAATTGAGAGCTTTTTATTTTTTAAGTTGGTTTTTCAGTTTAATTATGTAATTAAATACCACTGTATCGAACTATTAAGAGTCATCTGTTTCGGGCGAGGCCCTTTCGTTATTTAGATCCTTATTAAAAAAATTTAAAGCCTATTATCAACTAAAGTTTCAAGATTTTTATAATAATTATTAAATTTATAAGCATTTGACATAATTTAGATTATTGTAAATAACACGTAACTGCAGCATCAATGATTAAGTACCTAAATGTAGGTAAGTACCTCATCAAAACCTTGATACGCAAATAGGTACTTAATGTGAAACTAAACATTTAGGTGATAGACATTGCAAAAACAGCAAAAAAACTGATAGGCGTAGTAAGTAGGTAGATAAGTCGCGAATATTGGTGGGATAATAATTAAAAGAAGCGATAATGTCCCCTAGCGGTGAAAAACGAGCACTCCATCCTTTTTATTTGATAAATAAAATTTATTCCCTAACGCCATGCCATCCTTACTTCTTTGTGATTTCTGCCAAGTTTGCAGATGATGGTTTTCGATTGAGATTTAAATTAGGTTCAAAAATTCAATGTTTTTATTTTTTAATACTAGGTACTTACGTAGTTTTTTCAGCGGCGCTTTTACACTTTGTTACCACTATCTTTATCACAAGTACTTGTAGGTACCAAATTTAATGGATTTTGTTATTAGGTAGTTATTTCCTTCACTAGATAATGTTTGTAACCCATTTGCAGGTTTGTAACCTACTGCAGGGTTGGGTCTCTTGAGAAAAATGGAGTCCTTAGTCCGCCACGCTGGCCTAGTGCGTGCGAGACACATACCTACATTTGTATTAGGTATTAAACCCTACAGGTAATACAGTAGATATAAGGTGACTTTCGGTTCATATCAAAAATAATAGTACCTACCTACAGAGAGAATAGAGACATCTATAAAATCACTTGTTAATTTTCAATTTGTGACCGCATCTTGCTTAGCCTTTACAGCACTTCACCCCCAACTATTAACCTTCCCCCCCTCCCCCGGGACCACAATCGGGACGGTTTTACTGCGCACTAAATATTCTCCCGGCGACAATTGCGATTATGAAAAGTGCACCGTTATTTATATCGGCCGTTTATTTTTTGTCGCCCCTTTCAAGGGCAATTAAATACCACCAGTCTTAAGCGCTTTGCATATTCCAAGAGTTTCTTTATTATCGTCGCCCTAATAAAGATAGTAAAGGTCGCTGTTAACAAAGAACGTTAAAATATGCTGTAATGTACCTACGGTACAGAATAAAAATTTTAGAATCATGGGACTGTTTTAAACTCAAAAAAAGTTTTTAAAAGAGTTTTTGTTAGTCTGTGGTCACTTAGTGGTTAATACTTAGTCAAATTCTTCGATCTACTTCTTAATTTTTTGTGAAGGCCTTGTAAATTGTAGATTATATCCTAATTTGCCACTTTTTCTGTTTAATTTCTCATTTGAACGACTTACAACGATTCTACATAAATTTCACAGCATTTTACCTTTAGATTTTATTTATATTTCTTAGGTAGGTATATTTCTTCCATCTAACTTAGGTAAATCTAGCGATTAAAAATAACAAACACAACATGGGAACAAATCTGCCATCCCCATTCTTCGCATTCTAAGTGACTTGTATATCTATTTAAGACCTGACAGAGCCAATCGATCATGTAGCTTCGGATTTGTATTTTTCCGATTAGCGGTATCGGGGCCTATTTGACATTGTCGCATCAATTATAAGCGTGGATTACCGAGAGACAGATCTAAGACGGTTCAATTACATCGGCCGGGGAGCGCTGTTCCCGTGGCTTTCTTCTAGGGGCATTGTAACAACCTGACGTCTTATCGGGACGGTGAAATTGGATTCTTTAAAAGCGCACTAGTAATACTAGTATACGACTTATGTGTACAGTATATTTCGAACATACCCATCTTAGGTAGGTGCTCCTGCTGCCGCTACTGCTTACCTTTATCTTTCGAACTATGAGAAACTTAGAAGGCGTTAATCAATTTGTAAGGTTCATAGTATGTATTTGAAAAACAAGTTGTAGTGTTACTTTTGTGTGGTAGTGGAATACCACATAGTTATATACTGACAACATCGATAGAACTATATACCTAGTTTCGATATACCAACTTACTATAAAAGCTTAAACGTTAATATAGGCATCATAGGTCTCATCTGGTTTAGCGTCATCTGATTACACTATGACCAAACTCTATTCTCGGTAGGTACTTTTGATAAAAATGAACCAAAATAGATCAAAAATACGAATTTCAATTTTGCACGAACGGTTAGTGTCTCAGTAATGTGAAATTTAATTCATGTTACGGGTTTGGAAAGTAATGGGCCCTCCTTCAATTCCATCCCAAATCCATTTAGCTGATACAGAAGGTTATTAAAAGTTGTCGCGCCACAGACGGTGCAAGTTCTGAACAGTTTGACAGCCCGTCCCCGAGGACTCCGGTTCGATTCCGTCAACGCGGAAATTTCATTAATCCAGCAAGCATTAGGATGGTTTACTTTTCGGGTTGCACTGTTTTGGAACAATTTATTTAACGAATGCTGAATAATATAGCTTGATTATAATTTTCTTAGATATAGCTTCTACGCGGAGGTATAAATTGGGCTTTGAATTTTTCTCGTCTATCCGGTAACTCACAAGACAAACTCCCATAATATTTTATAAAATATATTGTGTTATCAAATTAAATAAAAACAAACTTGTATGTGTAATCGCACACATATTCGCTTGGATTGTAAACATAGGCAGTTAAACATTTGGGTTAGGTACCTACCAGTTCCTAGCTGGCACCCCAACATTGTTACCGACAAGAAATTGCGGAAAAATTTACTTTTTGCTTTGAAATATTGAATTTTTACATTTATGCTTTTCACACCTCATAACGTAATATTTCTTACCCAACTTCCTCCCTCGGTAACTTTTCTCTTGCAGTCAACATTCAAAATAAATGTTTGGTGCTTTGTCAAGCGGAGGCAGTGTGTGGCACGCGCCAGCCGTCGCCGTCCTAGCTTTTTAAGTCATTCATATTGGTTTTTGTTGCTTAAATAAAAAGGTATGGAATTCAATTTGTAATTGAAAATTATGTAAATTTACTAAGGTTATATTCTGCAATTAACATTTATTAGAAGGTAGTCTCTATAGTTTGCTTGGGAAGAACACTGCTGCCTTCGTAATCCATGATCATTCCACTTTTATCATCCAAGAAATAGGTACCTACTTACCTTGAAGCAAGCAATGCGCATTAGTTTCTTTCGTTTGCAAAAGTTTACTTGGGTAGGTATCTTGAAGGCGTTCATATCTGCCCTTTTCTACCAAAAACTATAAATCGCTCTTGAATAAAATTTTATATCATAAATAATTTAATTGGATCAGGATCAGACGGTTAAACTTTTATTTACCTACTTACCTTCACGTATCCTGTAATATTATAGAGTAATGGAATATTATACCTATTTCATACTCGTCGGCAACCTCTGTTTTATCAAACTTTTCATCCAGATTCAAAAGGAAAAGAAAAGGTTAATTTTCCGCAGAGCACTCCCTCTGCCATATGTTGGGTCGGGAGTCGGGCTGTACTCCAGTAATGTGACCGCAGCATTTAGTGGGGCATCGAACGCTCTCTAATGGCATCCAACCGCCAACTGCCCACCGCATTAATCCTTTACCGGCTGTTGATTAATTATTTAAACTTGGAACCCCTTCGCACGTATCCTTCGCAAAATTGTTTACTACTACGTTCTTATTTACCTTTGCTGTTTCAGAAATAATTGCTTAGGGTAAGAAAATTGCCATGTTTGTGCATTTTCAATATGAAATTATTGAATCTTTTAAAGAGTGAAAAATGAGTCTTATAATTATTATAATAAAGCCTATCAACGGCAATGATACGGATATAATGCGGATGACAATGACAATGATACGGACGGCAATGATAATTAATTTATTGATATGCCCTCCATATATGGATTCCCAGTTAATACACACTGTATAGACAATCAGACCTTAATACGGTCTGATTGTCTATACAGTGTCATACAAATTGTATTACTATATTAGGTACTTACACGCTGATTTGCTATTCATATATTATTACAAATAACCCTAACGGGGGGATAAAATATCTAAGTGTTAATATCGTAAATTAATTTTAAAAAGAGCCGGAGTTCACTTACCGCAAAATCCCAGGTAGATAAAAAACTGTTTATGTAGCAGTAATAATTCAGTGAACGCAAGGGTGCCGACATTATCAAATTAAGTGCGGACAAGCGGACTGTTGACAATGTAAGTGACCCTTAATCCGCAGTAAATCTTCAACCCTGCTGTCCCAAGAGTTGTCCGAGTGCAAGGGCTTACGAGTGAACACCACTTTAACACCATTTATTACCTCCGTGTTGGACAAGAAGGAACAAATTTGAAACTGTGCAAAAAAGAGCAACCGTTACTTTTCTTAAATTTGATTTTACTTGAATGCAAGGTTATGAGATGCTTTAGGACTGAAAGGGTGTATCTAATACTACGCAATAAGTTTACTCATTGGTGGTCAAAATGATACGCAACAGAAGCGATAGTAACATATAATATCATTGAACAGAAGTGACATTTAAGTATGTTTTTATTAAGTACCTATCTACTATTAGCAATAGAAAAACCGTGAAAAGAAGTTGCAAATTTTTAATCAATTCAAAATGTAGAGCCATGAGCATTAAAATTTGGACTTATCTTTATTTATTATTTGTATAACAGTATTTTTGGGTAATTTTAAACAAAACAGTATTAGGTATGCATAAAAATAATGTCTCCAAAAACTAGATAAATATTAGTGTTAGCTGTGCTAAGGCTCATAAGAACGTCACATCGTGATAATGCGAACATTATGCGCGGTGGCACTCGAGCTCGCATAATCCAGCCCCAATATACCACGCAAAAACTACCCCCACCTTGCTAATACGAATATTTGTATCTAATTTTGTACTAGCAAGCAGATAAGACTGCTGCCGGCAGTAATAAAGTAATGAAGCAAAACTGTACATAATTCTGTTACCCACTGATAACCCACTACAGGTTTGGGTCTCCTTTTACAATCAAAGGGATATGGGCCTTAGTCCACCACGCTGGCCTACTGCGGATTGATGGACATTACCTACATGCCTTTGAGAACATTTTTTTCTAATTCACAGGCATGCAGGTTTTCTCACGATGTTTTCCTTCGCCGTAACAGCAGGTGATGTTGAATTTTATAAAGCGCACATAACTTTTTTTACAAAGTCATTGGTGCGTGCCACTGAGATTCGAACCCGAGGTCATATCATACAAAATATTCACGAATTTTGAGCTTTCTCCATTGCCTGTAGTTGTGTAGAGACGTTCGATACCTAACTAGAGGCATATATAACAGATACCACGTATTACTTCTTGGATGTCGATAGATGCCTACCTTCCTAGAGTCTACGGCGTAGATGGTCTACGATAATTATAACGATACTATTAGGCAGGTATATAGAGAAAAATCGTCACAGAAATAGTCTGTCAACACAAAGAATTTCTCGTGAAATAAAACAAGACTGTTATAAGTGTACCTAATGCAAAATTAGTTTACTTAGGTATTTATTTATTTATAAGTTCTGTCGTAATTATTTTATTAATACTGTCGTACCTACCAAGATTCAATTTTAAACTAAAGTTATTAACAAACGTAGTTTCAATAAATATAGAATTTATAAATCCTTTATGAATATTTTATAATAGCGTTACCAAGCATTCCTATTATCTGTTGTACCTACCCACTTCCTGGAACATCGTTTATGGTGGGGAATGACCAAAGGACATTGAGTTTCAAGTTCAATGAACTGAAACTAATTTTGATCTTGATAAGGGTACCTACTATATCAAATATCTTTGATATACTTATATGCATTAAAATTCTTATCGTATAGTTTTATATTAAGTATATTTTAAATATTGTCCCAAATATGTAAATAATAATAACTATACGATAAGAATTTTAATGCATATAAGTAT
>DWIY01000444.1:0-13360 GCA_018248615.1 Erynnis brizo brizo
TTTATGCGGTCGCTTCGACCCTCGCGGAGACACAATTAGACTCAAATTATCTTCTGAAATTTACCGAACATACATAATTTTATCGAAAATATCGTATCTGATTTTGTCGGTAACTCATAATCGTGATAGAACAAATTAGTTGCCAACAAATAGTTCACAAAGAACCGGGCCAAATTTAAAAAAATAGGGGTTAATAGATTTAGGTCGCAAAACTTTCTTGTTTATTTTGCAACATGAGAATAGACATTGCGAAATTCACCAAAAATTTCATAACAGGTTGCAGCCGGAGTTCAAGACACGTTACTTTCCATCGACGTGTTGTCAGTGGATAGGCCCACTCAAAAAGAGGTAGGCTTCATTTTTTTTAAAGAAATTGAGAAGCAAACGAGCATACAAGCCACCGGATTTTGTGATAACTGCAACCCCACACCAACACCACCACAACCACTTTTACACACAGGTATAGCATTACGAAATAGATGAAGTAATAAAATGGGGACTTATTATTATTGATGATTAGGTATCTATACCTAGTGGCACAGTGGTCGTTGCTATGTCCATCCTAGACTCCATACAATCTAGACTCATGTCGCCGGAAAGCCCAGAAGGAAAAATGCAGAAGGAAAAATTTTGATGCATTATTTATTTTATTCATTTTATCCACACGCATTCTATGCATGTATAATATTATATGTAAATACCAAACGTCAAGTTTTAAATTTTAAAGTAGTTTCTTGAAATTTACAAGTTTATTAACACACCTTTTGCTGTAGTTATAATCCGCCCAAATTCGGTTGAGAATATAGATTGATTTGATCTTTTTTGGGAACAACTATATGGTAGATACTTATAATTTTAAACAATACTTATGCCAATTTTGAGATTGGTTCCACTTCCACGCCAAACTGTAGTAACTAAATAATATTCTGATTTTTAGTTGTTGTTAGCACCTATTAAGTTGCTTATGTAAAGCATCATCGTTACCTTTGTTCAGATCGACCACTTCATCCAGGCTATTGAAATGAATCCAGCAGTTGTGAGCCTGAAGGGCTACGCTCATGTAAACAGGGAGCTATTGACGTCGGTGAGTATTATTATTATTAAAGGTAGAATATATGTGTTTGTATTACAGCGACGACAGCAAAATAGTGTAGGTAAGCTACCCTATGACTAGGTAGACTGATGACTTGAAGAAGACAGCACGAAATCATTGGATTCAGAGAGTCTAGCTAGGTCCTAGGATCAAGTAGGATGGGGAAAGAGGACTGATAAGGCCTACGTCGAGTAGTGAACTTAGAAAGAATGATGAATGTATGATTGATAGAAGTATCATTGTAATTCATAGTTAACGGTAAAATATAGTCAGATAAGTTTTGGTTTTGATGACGTATGAAGTTCTATCCCAATGGATAAACGGTACAGGGTACAGAAACTTAAGTTTGGTTGGATTCAGAGGGTTCAGAGGGTAATTGTAACAAGTCAAAAAATAATACTCACCTAATTAATCTTCTCGTATGATCTTGTCTTTCATAGTATTGAAATTAATTGTTTATAGAGTTCACCGACATTCTTAATCGCCTACGATGATGAAGCTTATCTTAACGAGCCGTAAAGTTTATGTGTTCTGATGATATGTTATAGCAGTAACATACATAGGCACAGTATTTATTTATGATCTGACTGAGATCAGTGAATGGGTCCACGTGCCAGTTAAGAAGTTTCCAAGAGCCTGGTCATAACAAACATGTAGTGAACTAGTAGTGAATATAACGTTGTTTAGGAATTGCAACAAAACAGAAATTTGCGTCTGAGTGACTTGTAATGTGCCTTAGATAAGGTTTAAGGCAATCGTTTAAGACATATGAAGTCTTACGTTTTTGAGAAGTTTGAGTTTGAATCTGTCCTATCAATGCAACATTTTCTAAAAAAACAATAAAAGATAATCTAACCAAATCATTTCAACATGAGTATAATAAAGGTAGCACTATAAGACCAGTTAGTAATGAGTATTAATAAATAACAAGAAACACATAAAGCCAACAATCTGGTTTTATTAAAAGTTTAACTGCTTGTATGTTTAACGTCATTATAACTTGGTAATCCCCTCAATCTTAACCTAATGTGTCAAGCAGCCGTCACTCTCCATCAACGTTAGAATTTAAACTTGAGGCTATATTCCTTGAAACAGCTCTTAAATATAAAGAGGATCATGAAATACGATATATTATTCCTAATAATAATAATCGGTATGTTAAAAATAATAATAAAATATAAGCACAACGGCCCTCACTCACTGACACGCCCCGGCGGGCGACGTATTGAAATTTTAAATTGGCGACATTGTTAAACATTGCCATATTCATATTTCCCTATGAATTGTCTCTGGATAGGTACGCATCCGGTGGCGTCGGTATGGAGTCTCGGTGGGGTAGAGACCTAAAAATTATAAAAAAGAAAGGAGTTTAAACTCCAATTAGAATAATCGAGAACATAAATGATACTTAATACTTATACTTTTATTATTAACTGAGAATTATGTGCGTCGTCTATGATGTCCTTTACATGGCTGAAGTTTGATCCGTTGTTTCGGGGCAGATAATATCAGTTTTATTGTTATAATAGCGGTTGACGAAGAAACAAGGTAATTGCTAGTGAAGCCTTAATAGAAAATATATTTTTAAAGAAAGAACCCAAATAATTCCAAACAAAAAGTAATGTAATAACCATACTGTAATAAATTATTGACTAACAATGAAAGCCGATTATCTGGATAGTGATTGTTATTTTACCATACTTTTGTTTAAATGCTTTAATTTGTTTTGGAATAAGAATGCGTAGACACTCCACTGAGACAACTGAAGACCGATGTCCTCAATTAATGTCCTCCTGAAGAATCTAAAATATTTTCTCACCATTGCTATTAAAATTTGTTCTAAAATATTTATTGTGGGATGAAACTAGAATTAAACAGTACCTATATTATTTTTCTCTACCTGTTTGTATTACACTTGTAATAGAAAGCAACTAAAGAGACAGATGGGCCACTTGGTGATTTAGTGGTCATTGTCGCCGATAAAAATCATTGGATTAAACTATAATTACTTGTTGCTTCATCTTTTAATTAATGAAAAACATCAGAAATCCAAAGTTAACTTGAAATTAACCATGTATCTGAGCCCATCCCTAGTAATTACCTGAAAGACAGTAATGGACGCGGACTGATGGAGCGAAAGGACTCCTAAGCACTTTGAAATGTGACGCCGATGCTGTCTAAAACACCTCTACTTTTCATTGTTTATTTGGAGATCTGCTTCGCCTTGATGATACTTTTCTTTTTTATAACTACTTATTTACGAAAAGGCGGTAGAACCTTTCGGCCTCTTAAAGTTACAAAGTCTGCAAGCTTCTTAGAATAGTTTGTTCAACATTATTACCACTTATTACTATATATCATAGTAGTAGTAGTTATAGTAGGTATTGGTGCAATTAGCCAATTATAATAGGTACAATTCAATAAGAATTTGAAATTTATCATGACAATATGTTTCAAAAATTCTGTGTTTTTTGCAGGCAATTGGCATGATCGCGATTTATTTGATAGTCCTGCTGCAGTTTAAGATTTCGCTTCCCAAGGAACCTCAGATAGCGGGAACATAAGATTAATTAATTATTTTAAAGGAGCTTCTTATATTATTAATTATCGCTGGCCATGGCCGCTTATGATTAGCCGCTTATTATTATTTTATTAGATATTAAAGCCTTTAAAAGGGGTTTAGTCAACGGAAGCCACTATAGATACTTTCACTCATCGGTGGTGGTGGTGCGCGGTGCTACATGTGAGTGTGTTTGTGTAATGATAAGAACACGCATTGCATGGACCTCGTCACTGCAACAGAATGCAAAACAACATGATCCACATGAAGTGTTTTTCGTGTATAACAACATCCTTCGGATACTTCGATCATTTAAGACCCCACTATATGAATGTTCTACAAGAATATTACCTACGATAATTAGGTAGTATATTTGTCGCCTAATCCACCCTACAATACATACATGATATTTATTGGAAAACCTTGTTATTGCTTTTACTAAGCTTCATTTTAAAATACGTATAACATTTATTAAATCAGTAGATAACCATGGTAGAAAATATTTAATGATATAGCATATAGGTGTCTATTATTTTAATATTTATTGTTTATTATGTATAATTTTGGCATCAAGAATTTAGAATTAGACACATAACATCAAAAGTGCTTATGAAAATAATGTCACGTTTATACTATAGGTACTTAATTAATATCATACAGTAGGTACTCATACCCCGTGTTTGTAAGCGAAATTGTCTTGTTGATGAGCTCATATACTGAGTAATTAACATCGGTTGGTATAATTAATTAAAAATATATTGTATGAATTTTTATGACAAATAAAAACGATAACTTGCCCTCGTGTTCTTATTTCAAAATTATAACTTCTATTTTATTTGCCTAATCAATTGTTGATGTTGCATTTATGTTTGTCTGTAAGTAAGTAAGGTGCTTTGCATCTTTATTGTGACACTCTTATAAAATTGAAAAGCTTGCAATAAAATTATTAAAGAGCTTCCACTATTTAAACACCTAAGTTTGTGAGTTTGAAAAAAAATATCTAGAAAAATAATTATTCTGCATTCCAAACGTTAAACAACGTTCTAATCTGCCAGAAAACTGTTCAACTCAATTAAAAGTTGATAGCAAAAAGCAAAAAAGGACAGGAAAAAAGTTGGCTAACCCAGAATTATTTTCAATGTGAGATTTTTTTTTATAATTTTTCGTTTTTAAGTGTAGTTTAAAGAAGATTTCAAAGACTTGGTATCATGATTCAACACAAGGGGACGTGCGTTCTCTCACGCTACGTTTCTCGTCCCAACTCAATCTATGTCACTCGCAATCAATTCTACGCTCTTCTGACACCTAAATGGGAATTCATTAATCAACTTTTTCAATTTTCACCGTACCTTTTCTGATAATTTATTAAAATAAGAAAAATCTGTCCACAATTATTTAAGTAGTATTAGGATCCTAGTAGAAACTTGGAGATTATGCTACTCTTCTCTTAATTTCTCATTATTGCTTTTAAGATTTATTATTTAGTTAATTTTGTAGCAATAATTTAGGATTGATCGTAGTCAAGAGTCAAGTCAATAATCACTGATAGAGCTAGAGCATAAACAGAAATAAGATCTTGTCGTCTCACTGATTTTGGTCTGATCTGACCAGGATCTGGAATTTGACAGGCTCTAACTGGTTTGTTATGATCAAATTTGATCTCGACTGGATTCTGCTGCATTTACTTACTTCGACATAATCTTTATTTACTTCTTTACCTAAAATTTCAGAAGCTCTCAAAACTCAACTTAAGAAATAGGTCTCTCACTCTCACTTTTAGCGATGACCTTTCTGTGGAGAAGAATAATAACGCTTTTTCCTAACGTGACGATTTCTTTCAGTGAACTTCCCTGTAAGCCGAGTTATAAAAGTTCCATCCAAAACTACTAACTAAACTAAACAACTAATATTAACAATGTCAAGAGGATATTTCATATTAAACGCGCTCTAATAATATATCTACCTCACAAAGACTAATAAAGAGCAAGGTTTTATCAAACACCAATATTTCCTCTTATTACTCCACAGTTATAGTCTCAATAGAGTCTATTTAATCTGCATTGGAAAACTATTCTTATTATTCACGAATGCGGCTCTCCTCACAGGATTTTATCGCTGGATGTTTTTATCATACCGTGGGGAATATCTCCCGTCACTCACAAACGAGGATTCAAGCTTTTTTCTCCTTTCTGTTGATAATACCTGTGTGTAACAGTTACAATTTTTTGTATAAAAAGTAGCGGCAGTAGCCCAGTGGCTTAGAATTCGACCTCGAATCGAGGGGTCCGGGATCGTCCGGGGTCCCAGTGGCACCAATGATGAATGTACCTACAAAAAGTTATGTGCGCTTTATAAAATTAAATATCACCTGCTGTTACGGCGAAGAAAAACATCGTGAGGAAACCTGCATGCCTGAAAGTTCACAAAAAAACGCTCTCAAAGGTATCTCATGGCCTACCGCGGTTCCAACAACCCGCAGAGGCCAGCGTGGTGGACTAAGGCCTACATCTCTGTCATTGTGAGAGGAGACTCGATCCTGTAGTGGGTCATTAATGGGTCACTGACTGACTTATTTCTATTTCCAAATGCCTGGTTTACAACAATCCAGTTTTTGTCACATAGTTCATTAGTACTCTACAATAGGGTGAAACCATAGGTAGCTAGGTACATATCTATATGCCCCTGGATTTCCACAGCTGGGCTTAAACTTCTCCTGAGCCTCTTAATCCAAATTCCGCTGTTCTCTTTAGGTCATCAGTCCAACGGCAAGCTTCGTTTTCTTCGTTGTAGGTTGTTAGAACTTTACAGACAGAATTTATACATGACATATAATATTTAGTAGGTAATTAACTTAACTATACGACATGTAATTAATTGAATTTTTGTACTTGCTGTTATAAAGCAAGCTTCATTTTCTTCGTTGTAGGCTGTTTGTTCTTTCCGTTATCTCATACGAGACATTTCCCTGCACGGCCGCGGCGGCTCAGTTTATAGCGATTGACGCAATATATCACATGACATCATCGCCGGTATATTATCGCAGTCCATATGGAACTTAGATTTGTATCGTCCGCCACTCCGTGTCAAGTACTGTTATTAAATCTCGAGAGCACTCTAGATAATGGAATTGGTTGAAAACGCCATTGCCACCGACTATTCGACAAATGCTGTATGATGTTTTTTACCGATATATTATGACGTTTGTCGATGGAGGGATTTATCAATGTTTTTTAATTGAGCGTAGGATGATCACAAGTGTCGAATAAGATATTCGAATATATTCAGAATAGGTACGAACACATTTTTTAACACGTTTCAAATATTGTATAGGTAGTACAAAGTTTCAAGTATAGTACCTACAGTGTTATTGTCAGAGATATCAATTAAGAGTTTCTAATTACAGAACTTTATTACTGTTTTTGGTGTACAAAAACGAAAGATTTATGAAAGGGAAAGGCCATTATTAATTCGCAATAAATTGTAGGTACCTACATAGATTCTCTGCTTGTATAGATACGTTATTAATTTTTGAACGAAGATAAAATGTAGGTCAACAATTAAAAAACAACCTAAACCCTGATCAGATAAAGCAAGACATGGAAAAATTGGCTTGGATGTAAAGGTTAAGAAAAAGAAAGGTTAAAGGAAATATTGAAAGGAAAAAGACTAAACATGCCAATTATTTCCTATTTCTAATAACGTCAAAAAGATGTATATTCCGTTGAACAATATTCCAAATAAGCTGACATTCAATGAAACTCGTGCAGAACATACAGATGCTAAAGATGAATTACAAGAGAAAAAAGGCTGCGGTAGTACAAAATACGATTTTTGCACATTGGTTCAAACTTTAGATGTCCAAATTAAAATAGACAGTGATATGCTACAAAATTGGCGACAGAAATCCCTCTAATTATGGTATAAGTAGGTACATCAGTTCTCGAAGTTACAAGCAAAGTTTGAGCTTCAAACGTGAGTGGTTGATTTTGCTATTAACTTGTTACCTTTAGCTTTCCAAAGTTCGAACATTGTGTTTTAAAACAATATTGACCTCATCCATTATTCAGAGATACGTGAATGCAGTGTACCTACTTTAACTCCGGCATCCTGATCTATTGGGCCGAATATTCAAATGCAATGTCTACTAACTACGGCCAACGTTAGGTCTCTTGTAATTGAATAGTGGGTAGAGTTGGTAATAGTAGATGATAATCGGCAAATGGAAAAGTTTTATCCTTCACCGGCTAGTAGCAGTACCTTCCGGGGCTCGTAAATTGATATTTGAAGTTTTTGTACTGTAGCACATTGCACAGAGCAGTTAAAGGTTTTAGTCTACCGCTGGCCGCTGAGAAAAATATCTTATTTATCTAATATTTTCAATTCACAAAATCTCCCAAAATACAAATGAATATTGTTATACATCGATTTTACAACCAAGTATTTTTGTCTGCGTTAAAAAAACTACGATTATGATTGAGATAGGATAAGGTAGTCTATAGGTACCTTTTGCAAATGTATTACCTACTAATGGGCTCAGACCTGCCATTTAAAATCCAGTTATCTGCATGCTCGTTTACAATAGTCAGAGACAAGGCTGAAAAATGAAGTGATTACTGTACCTTTATCCAAACATAAAATATTCTATAGGAGACATAAACAGAACTAATAACATTTTATAAAAATGCATATTGTTTTAACCGCAGTAAAATATTTCATTTAGAACAGACTGGTCATTTGACGAGTATAATTACTTCATTAGGGACAGCATTCATCAGGCGCCAAGGCATAATTAAGAGGGTCATCATAATATCTGATACAAGTATTAAAGTACCACGTTCTTTTAATAGAGATGAAATGTCTGTGCTTTGTATGCGAGAATTTTAATAGTTACCTACGTACAAAATAATATTACACTTTAGTAAAAACGTAACGAAGTCATGTCTATAGATTGCATTTTTTACTGCGGTTTATCTGCTATACAGGATGATTGGTAGTAACGACCTGAGTGGCGCAGTGGTTAACGTACCCCGGTGCACAACGCAGAGGGTCCTGAATTCCATTCCCAGCGGAGCAGGGATTTGAATAAGGAGTTTTCTGTTTCTGGTCTGGGTGTGTGTGCTATGAGTATGAGGCGTTATGTTAATCTTAATCGTAAATTTAGGAGAACACGACGCATTACCAATCACCATGTAGGTACATTAAATTTATTTCCCTACATTCGCTACACTTTCTTATATATAAATATATGTTTTGCACTCCTTAAATCAAATCATTTAATTATTTCACAAACATAGCCTTCATATCACCAGTCAGGTCAGTTACGAGACTTACCTATGCCGTAGCGATTAGAGCTTAAACACATTAAATCAGTAACAAAAATAAAAATAGTTGAAATATACTAAATAATAAGATAAATGAAAAAATCAAAAAATCAATTCAAAAAAGGATTCGATATACACAACGACACAACACACAAACATTACAAAGAAAAACAATGAGAGCGAACAGACTGACGGATAGACGCGAGATTGATGAAACCGGCTTCCGTATTAGGTACTTAGGAACGGAACCTGAAAATGTGGTCATTATAAAAGTACTAGATTTCCACTTACCTACAACGTTGAATCATTATTTAAACGTAATAACTACCGATTATATGGGTTTAGCGGATATTTTGTCAATTAATTCGTTTTAAATAACAAGATTAGTCAATTTTGTCATTTAAAACAAATTTTATGTTTAATTCAATTCTCAAGAAAATGATGTCGTTTAAATGTGCACAGGTTAGTGATGAAGAAAAATCGGTATTCAATTATTTATGAGAGCGTAAGATGTGAATAAAGATGTCAAGTGGTAGTCACGTGTGGAGAATAAGGATAGATGGATAAATATTTTTTTTTTACTGAACATCCCCTAATTTGCTGATTTCCATAGTAAGTAGATGACTGTTTCACTTTCATTTAGCTAATAAATTCATCTTGTCGACAGGTAGGTAATCTACTTGCTTGTCACACTGACAAATTAGTTCAAAGGAAATTCGACACTTCATACCAACGAAATTAATAACGACGTTTGAAATGTCATTGCGAATTTATGTTTATGTAGTTTATTTTAAAATATTATATTCTCCCAAATGGTTTTAATGCGGAATGGAGGCTATAGGTATAGGGTCTCATGGTCACTCCGTGTCGTAAATCTAATAATTGACAGATAACTTTCAGTCTCTTACGATCTACATGCCCAAAGCTATCCTTAATACAAGTTAATATTAATATACTATTTTTATATATTATGGGAGTTATTTCATTGGTTTTTGTAACCACTGTATATAAAATTAAGTATGTTTGGTTAATGGTAGACTTGCCTACAAGTCCGTCTATTAATACTAACTATTAATTTTATTTTAATTTGGTGTACTATAAAATAAAATAAAAATAAATGGAATTTTCATCCTTTTTTGCAATTCTCATTTCTAAAGAATTGTTCCGACTCACACTCTCGAAAGAAGACGTATTAAATTAGATGAGAGAAACGTGTGTGGGAAAGGAGAAATGAAATAAAGCCATTACTCGCCGTTGGGAGCAATATCAAGTATGCTAATAACGTGGACGGGAATTTGAATGCACATTCAGATAATCGACGTAACGTGTTATACAAGGATTCATGGTTTAGATCGAAGGGGCCTTTTGTTGACTACCTGATCAACAGGTGGTAGAATTTTTAATTACGTAAGTAGGTTACCTAACTTTTTTAAAGTAATTGAGTAGCAAGAGACCTTGCCCACCTGATGTTAAGTGGTCACTTCAGCCCTTGGACGCCCGCATCCAACCTCAAATACCTACCTACCTGAAGATATCACTATGAAAATTGGATTAAATAGAAAATACAAAACGCTGGTTTTACAGTTTTCCCAATTCTGTACTTACGAGTACCTAAAAAGCTATAGGAATACCTTTATTCTATTCTATTATTTTTAAGGTGGAAGTTGACCTTTACCAAAAACGGAAATAAAGGCCTTAAACGATGTATCAGTTCGACGTCCAATACAGAGAGGTATTTAACAAATATCTCTTTTCCCTGTCTCTAAGTATCATGCACGCTTTTCACCTGTCTCGTCACAATTTACTTTTACACGTAACGGAATGTGACGTTCATGTTGGCACTATTTGGCACCAAAGGAATAGAAATCTACATATAACTCTCTGGATTTGTTTTGGAATCATATCCTAAGGCTTCGTATACATGTAGCGTTCCCGTACCCGCAATGGCGGAACGCTGAGTTTTTTCGAAGCTTTAGTCTTGTCTTTGAAAAACTGAACGCTCAGAGGCAGAGAAGCAGAGAACGTCGAGCTAACTTGATGCTACGAGTATTGTGATCATTGTAAACCTGTTTTTATACAGGAAAATATATCGTGGATCCGTCAGTAACAGAAGCTGTAAGTACTCTTACCGGCTAAAACTAACATTGAGTTACAACTACCTAGGCGCCCTTTTTGCATTTTTCCACGTCGAAGGTGTAGTCTAGTACTAAACCTCTCTCCAGGGAGAAGCTGGAGGACCTACTTACATCCTTGCCGCTTCCTAAACCTATACTATCACTTACGATCCTGATTCGTGTAGTGTTTTCAGCCGAAAAAAAAACGAGATAATAATCTCAGTATCCCACTTGACTTGAGCACATATGAATGTAAGAAATAATGAAATATTTGTTTATTTTATATTTGCTCTGCGGTCAAACGCTCCTTGAGAAAATTCAATAAAAGAGCAAATAAAGGTCTGAAAAGTAGTCACTTTTCAATCTATAGTCATAGATACGACGTGCACAGCAGCATTATGTACCTATGCTATGGAAAGTACCTATGCTAAATGTGCTGGTTTTTTAAAACCTTATGCTCACTATAAGCCTCTCGTAACCAAACCAATTTTTTTGTTATAAACAAGCATGAAGGTCACTTGATGTTAAGTGCGTCACGAAACCCCACCGGTAACCAAGCTCCACACTGAAATAAGATAAAAGTTGTTAAGTCACAAGCAGCTGATCCATGAGAACTAAGATAGTCACTCAAATAAAGTAGCCTTTACCCTATCACAACCAAAATACTAAAAACCGACTTACTTAAAACCGAAACGAAGCCGCGTGAACTGTACAATTGAAATCACACGCAACAACAAACTGTATTTGCCAACGTTATGGAAAGATACCTACATAAGCAGTAACTATTATAACAATTTATTATTGTACGTACATAATACGAGAGAAACAAATATTTTTTAAAACTTAAAACTTTAGGTAACCAATGAAATGCAACTCGTTTTATATTTGCTCTGCGGTGAACTCCGGTGAAGCGCTCCTTGAGAAAATTCAATCAATAGGAGAATGGATGGAGTTCTGAAAAGTGATTATATAGACGACGTTCAACGCACAGTAGCATGTGAAGTTGAATATGCTCAATTATTGGCTATTCCAACCTTGCCACACGAGTGAGGAAAGTTATTTGTAAGCTACAATACAATACTATTCACCACACCATTTTTTTAAACATAATGGGTTTGTCCCAAAGTAATATTACCGGGATAGGTAAGTAAATATTGCCACTGTCTTGACTTCTCGTGTTTCGTGACGATTTTCGCTATCTTCTTTCTGTTCAGTCCGTAAAAATCAGTGGTGGACATGGGCATCGACTTCACTCCGAAAATTTAACCGAGACATGGACCTCGCTATTTTAGGAATTTTCTAACCCATCTGTCCTTCGAACGAGATAACGAAATACCCTGATGGAAAGCTACGAAAGGTCTACGATATTTAAAGATGTTCTTCGCTCTTGTCTTTAAACTTATTTTTTTAATTTAAATTTGTTCAATTAATTATTTAAATATCCATAAACCACCCACCTACTACACCCACCACCTACACAACTTTTCAAATTAAACTTTAAAGTCTTAAGAAATTTGTTAATTTATTTATAAAGTACATGACATAATTACTACTTGCTGTTACGAGTGCTAAGTTCGGTTTGAATCTCGTACCGTTGCACGGTGCTAGGCGGAGGGCGGGCCGCCCAGTTGCCGCCCAGAACCAGGACATTCGTATATAAGCTCGCGCCGCTACTCCGTGGCCACATCGCACCACAACTACCGACTCAGCAGTAGCTCACTCTCCATACAGTGACCAAAGGTAAGTTTTTAAAATTTATCAAATTATATTTTTCTTTATATCAAATATTAACTATGTATTTTAAAGCTATCTTTCGAAAGTGAAGTGTCAATTTAAATATTTACTATACATAATGTCTATGATTATTAAAATTCAAATATCAAAATAATTAATCAAATTAAATATTTTATGCCTTTTACAATAATCGCATATTTAAAATTTATTTTCATTACGTTATCTATGAATATTTTTAATAGAAAAATATAATTCTTATAACAAAATATAAAATTATTTTTAGAATCCATTAAAATGTAACGGTTCCGCTTAATTTGAATGTTGAGATGATCTTATTGGGACATTATTCGTGGTTATTAAGTTAGTTTAAGGTTTTTCTTACAAAGTTTGTCACCAGATACTTACATAAAGTTATAGAATATTGGAAGTGACTATTTGTATGGGTACTGTACGAATAATTCATGACTATTCGTCCGGGTACTTCAACATGTACCTCCATACAATAATAAATTTAGAATAAGTCACTGTCAATAGTGTC